>PTEX01000026.1:3783756-3825119 GCA_003342815.1 Eudromia elegans
TTTCTTTCTTTCTTTCTTTCTTTCTTTCTTTCTTTCTTTCTTTCTTTCTTTCTTTCTTTCTTTCTTTCTTTCTTTCTTTCTTTCTTTCTTCCTCTGATAAAGCGACTATTTGTTCAAAGTGGCATTTTTAACATTGCAGAAGTCATTAAAATTATTGATAAAAATCCTTTGCCTAAAAGTCATACTCATACAATACAAGTTAGATGCATCAACAAAGCAAAATAAATTCTTTTTTTCATTAAAGCAGCTCCCATTTAATGAGAATTATAGTATTTCTTTCTTTTGCAACACAAATGGCAAAGGGTTTGGGTTGTCATTGGTTATGCTTCTCCAAAAAGAAAGTGAAGATTATACTAGAGAGGAGAACTAACTTGGCGTTTTTCATAGAATTTTACTGAGAAGCAGTAGTACTGAGAATATCTGCTTGGAAAACATTAGCTCTTCTCAGAAAAAAGATAGCTTTATTAAATAGTATAGTACCCACTTTGACCATAAATATCCTTGAAAAGCAATAATATCTAAGATTATCAGATAAATGTTTAACATGCTTAGCGTTTCTTTGTTCTGGCAAAGCTATCTGAAGTGGGTCAAAACAAGAAAGCTAGTGAAGATCTCAATGCTCTAGGGAGCCATTTCTGTCAATACACTGTGATTTGATTGTAGAAGCCTATGACTGAAACAGAAACGCAAGGGTAGGGTATCTCAGCACATGGATGAAAGGATTGCACTCCTGACAGAAAAATTAGGAAGAAAATTTCACAATGATATATACTACTTTGGTTACCATGCAAAGTGTCTTTGGACAATAGTCTAGTGAAAAATACTTTTGGCTAAGAAAAGTGAAGCCTAAAAGAGCCAGATGGACTGAGCCTCCTACAGTGAGATGGTGAGGCAGAAAGGTAATAACTGCTTCTGTTTACTGGAAGTATCATTTATGTTGTGTCTTTTCTTATCTTCAGTAAGGCCAACAAAACAACAAAATCATGTATATATATACAAATATATATATATATATATATGCACATACACACACACACACACACATACACGCACACACATATATGTATAAATTGTATCCTAACAGTATTACAAGATACTCTTCTTTCTGGTATAAAGAGTAAGAATATCTTCATAAATGACTCTGCATGACAAGCTAAGAAAAGAATAAAATGGACCATGAAAAGAATGGGTCGAATCCTGCTGTTTTGAAAAGTTGTCCTAGATTCCTGGAGTCTATATATAGCAGAAGGAATCTTTATTTCTAAACCTTTCTACAGGAAATCCTATCCCTAGTATATAATTGAGTTATATGGCATTAATAACACAGTTTGAATTGGCTTTAGGGCTGTAAAGTGATGATTTGAGTTCATTTAATTTTTCTATGATACTTAAATACTTATCAGTTTTCAGATTTATTATGTATGATCAGATGAATGTTTGGTAGGAGGAAAAAAAAAGAATATTTGCCACATGCATAAAATACAGATTCATGCAACTGCTTTATATATTATATATTTAGGTTTTACTATGATAGAGAACTTACCTATAAATACGGTTGCTATGTTGTGCTCAGTAATGTACCAACTATCACAAATAATTTGAGCCTCAAGAAACTTCATATTGCATACATTTTTATTGCTTTAAAAGCCAGAAAAAAAACACATGCAAAACACTCTTTTTCTGCTTTGCTACAGAGCAGAGGCTTCAACTTATCCAATCTATTTTATCATAAAGAATAAACTTCACCCACCTAAAAGGCAGAAGAATAAAGGGGAAACATCTTTACCCATCTAGCTCCACAAACATGATAAAAATTGCAAGGATGAGATGAAGATCAGAAAGAAAGCAACATATTAGTAGGTTTGAGGACAATGATGACTAGAATGTTACAGAGCTCTGTACAGAGGTATCTGTGCATCACTGCAATATCAGTTCCTTAAGTCAGGCTTCAGTCACCAAGCAGCACACACAGCTTTCATAAGTCTGCATCTGTGGTAAACAGACCAGATGGATACAAACAGAAATAGAAAGCTTATGAAGAAAAAAAGAAAAAGAAATTGTTTTATTCATATGCCTTGCTTTAATAACACTATCAAGCTCTGTTCTGAAGTGGATTGGTCGTCTAAGCAGGTGTCCTAAAGGTGCCATCAGGCATCTGAATGCCAGCCAGTGTTTGAAAGCATGCCAGCTTGATGGCCATTAATTGACAAACTGTGAGAGCACAACATTGTGTGCAGGAAAACGGCACACTTTTGTTCCAAGCACCTTACAATGATAACAGCAGAGGGAGCTGTCAATCTTCACAGGAACAAAGATGAGCAGGATCCAGCACCAAAGGCGGACATGTATTCCTCGGTGCTTAGTCAGTCCTAGAACATGTACCTTACACAGATCTCAGTGAGATGTGTGTGGGCTCATCAGATACCAAAATCCATGGGGATCTATGATTTGGTGGCTTGACCGTAGCTGGAACACTGACCTACTGGTTTAAAATTAGCCTATGTGTGCTTACATCAACTGCAGTCATTGTCTACTGTCTACAGTCTAGAAAAACCTAACTGCTTCAGGGACTTGAATGTACTTTAATTCATTATGCATATGTGTCTATGATTAACATATGTTGTTGTTGTTATTATTATTACTATTACCTCCGTAAAATCTCTTTTTGGCTTCTTATTACTGGAGTTCAAAGCTTATATACTCTACAGAATTTCATCTTATTTTGCAGACATTGATACTCTAAGCAGCGTTAGAGTAAAGGCAACTAAAAGATAACCGAAAGAAGCTGCAACAAAAGTTCACAAAGACTGGATTATTCCAGCTATAAACTTAATCCAAAGAACTGAGCATCAAATAGCCCACTTAAATTATTTTTCTGAAATTTAAATGTATATATATTCTCTCCCACCCTTGTTTCCTCTTTAGCAATCAGGGAATCTAAGTGCCTTGAGAAGACTTTTAAGTAAGACTACCAGAATGCCATGTCACTGTGAAATGCTTCAGTTAGAGGGTTTTAAGCACTGCAAATAAAAATCATTAAATGGTAAAACACAGATTTATTTAGTGTCAACGCTACTTGAGATGTAGCACAAATCATCCCTGTGTTCACTTGACTGCTAATTTGCCCATGGCAATTGTTTTGTTTTGTTTGTTTGTTTTGTTTGTGTTCGTGTTTTAATCAAGCTCCATGGTAAACTGTATCTATAGCAAAGCTAGGTAAGCAAAAAAATAAGTGAAATTCTCTCAGGAATACAAGATTTTTCTTGAACTAAAAAATAAACTATAGCTTAAATTATTGTTAACAGTTATAAGAGTGGAATATTAAAATAACACTCACAATGTTTTCCTTATGGATATGGTACAGTTTCTAAAATGATCAGAAGCTTTAGCTATTTTATCCTGTAAACAAGGTAAGACAACTTCACAATCAAAAAATAAGTATTTAAAAGCCCATAAATGTTTGCTAAAATTATGCAGAAAAGTTGTCATCATGTTGTTGTCATCTTCTCTTAATCACACTCTACAAGCTCTAGGGTAGCAAATGTTTGCATGCTTTACTCTTAAAAGGTTTTGTTTCAGGGTGAACAAGTCTATGGAAATATCATTAGCAATAGTATACAGTTCATCTAACCTAAGATATTAATTCACTTGCACAATAACCTCAGAAAAAAAAAGGAAAAAATACATTTTCCTTCACTATTTTTGCTTCTGTCTATTCAGTTTTTTTACATCAGCTTATTGGAGTGCATCTCAAATTGGACATACATTTAAAGTAACAGGAGACAAGAAATGGGAAAAATACTGCTTATGTTCCCAGGGAAGCAGTTATAGACTAGGTAATAGATTTACTTTCTACAGAATAGTTTCTATCAAGTTATAAGTTCAATCTGTATTTCACTCAAAAGCACTAAACTCTTCACATTTAAAATCCCTTCCTTAAACAAAAATACAAAGAAAAATAAAAACAACAAAAAATATTTGGACAAAACACTATCAAGCCTGTCAGGTAATATAATTAAGCTAACAGCAAAATTGTATTAATTTCCTGTGTGACCTATCTGGAGATAATCATAGGCAACAACACTTGATTTATATCTTACCAATGGGGGTTTCTTTATATTGTATAATCACACCTTGCTTAAAATGATGCAAAACTAGTTGTTTCTAGAAATAATACAGAAAAACATATCAGAAGTAAATGAGATGCCATGTTTCCTAAGAATGTTGAAAAAGTTTCTCTGCCTAGTAGCTTTCTTATAACCTTGTAGCTTAACTTCATCTGCTTTCTCAGCTCCCTGCCTCAACACTCTCTACCTCCCTAGGCTGTTTTGGGAAGGATAAATATAACATAGATTTTGACAGACCCACACACAAAAGTAAGGAGGGTAGGTGAAAATCTATGTTGCAATGGGTATATTGATTTGCAAAAAAAGTGCAGATTTTGGTCAGACGGATCCACAGTGCCCTGGTAGAAATCAGCAGCTGTAAGCTTTCAGATATTTCAGATATCATTCAGTTACTGTGCCCCAGACAGTAGCTTTTAATTTTATTTATTTTCCTCTTGTAAGAACAATTTTACAGAAATTTTCAGAAATCTTAGAGCAATTTTCTGCAACAAACTGCACAAATGAAAAAACAAAACAAAACAAAACAAAGAAAATATCCACTCAGTATATCATTATCCTGGCTCGTTTACCTGATTTAGCTTTATTGCTACCCAATTCTTCTCTCAATTTCTGCTTTTTTATGACCTGGCTGTGTGTGTTAGAATAAGGAGAGAACGATCATCATCTTTGCAGAACCCGAGATTTCTTGAGGAAAGTAGAGCTATCTGATACTTTATTGCCTTTCTAGATTAGAGAAATTTTATTCAATGCAATTTTTTTGAGAGATCCTTGATGGCAAAATCATTCTTTTGGGGATAATTTCTCAATCATGTCATCAAACTGAGTATCTTAGTTACAGGATTTCTTATGGTCTTGAGGAACCAAAAAGGTCCGGGGATGGTTAGAAAGAGCTCATTTCTTCCCAGACAGTGTCCTTTTTTGGATTTTTGGAGAAAAAATATCTTGGAATTTTCTCTCACTTTTAATTTTGCCACTGAGAATTATATTGTGTGGGAGACAGACTTTGCATTTGGATCTTTATCGCAGAGGTGGATGAGTGTTTGTTTGAAAGATAAATCCATATCCCAGTTCTGGCACACTATGAAAAGCTATCGCTGTTGGATAGAAGGGATTTTCCTGGGTTGAGCACTTCAAACTTCTTATTTATTACATGCTTAGGTACAAAAGTGTTCTTTTTAATAAATCCTTCATAAACATAATCTACATAATTGTACAGGCAGTTTCCAAGCTACAGTGTCAGATTTTTCAGAAATATTCTTGTTTAAATGTTGCTAAATATTGCTAATAGATGAAGTAAATAAACTCAAATTTGTCAACAGTTTTTGGGGTTTTTTTTTCTGGAATCATTCAAATGGCTTGTTACATCAGTGATAGAATAATGCTATTGTTTTTATTGTCTAGTTTTCTTCTTCACTTTTGACAATTTTTATCAGAATTGAGCTTGTGGAATAGCTGTAACTTGTTCACTGAAAGTAACTAGTCTTTTCTAGTCTGACTGCAAATTTATCTTGTTTCAGCATACCTGTTGCATAGCCTTGCTTTCTAAGCTGATGCTTAATAACTTAATAACAATGGAAATAATAACATGGAAATAATAGCTTAATAACAATGGAAATTGGCAAAGATATATATAAGGATGATGAGCAGAAGCACAAAATTAACATACTGATCTATATGTAGAGATCTGTAGCTACTGCCCTATTAAATACAACCTTCTCATATGCTGTTGTACTTGCTCTTTGATTCAAAAGTCTGGTGAGATTTGGAGGTCTGAGAAGCTTTAGTAGCATTATTGATCTTTGCTACCTTCATTCTCATTAATTATAAAATTATGATAATGTTTGATTTTATTATATTTACTTGATAGGACCACTAGGAGATTAAATATCTGGGAAAAAAAAAAAAAAAAGGATTGAGCTAGATCTGATAATACAGAGAGCTAGCTTCCATTCACAGCCAAGTTCTTAGCTGTACAGTAAGAACCGTTATCTTAATATTTAAGGAATGCTAAGCTGCTACTTTGATATTAAAATCATGATTGCATATGCGTTTGAAGAACGATGCTTCAAAAAAGAGAAAGGATCATTGGCTTTACAACTCATGAAGTTTTCATTGTACAGCAACCACTTTTAAAAAATGGTGTTCTTAATAGACTGTAGATTTTTTACTACCACCTATACTTGTTAGACTTAAACAGCAGTTTCAGTTTCTCTCAGACTGCTGAATTAAAAGCCAAAACTGCTGCAGTAACACAGTGAGAAAAGTTCCCTCTGACAACCAGATCACCACAAACTGCCAAAACATAGCAGATTGCCAAATGTCAAAACAAGGCAACTATTTGATTTTTTAATTATACAAAAGCAATGGCTACTTAAATAGAATAAGCTGTTTACTCAGCATGTCTAATTTTGACAGCTTATATTTGCTTAGATCATTGACTATTGATCATTGGCTGGCATGGTGCAAAGCAATGCCAATACGTTGGAAGACTTCAGAAACCATTTGACAGGTTTGTTAAAAAAAAAAAAAATCCCTCCCTTCTCCTTTCACAGAATCTTTAAGATTGGAATGGATCTCTAGAGATCATCTAGTCCAACCTCCCTGCTCCAGCAAGGGCTCTTAGAGAACAGGGTGGCATCCAGGCAGGCTTTGAAGATCTCCAGAGAAGGAGACCCCACAACCTCTCTGGGCAGCCTGTTCCAGAGCTCTGTCACCCGCACAGGAAAGAAGTTCCTCCTCACCCAGAGATGAAACTTCCTGTGTTTCAGTTTAAAACTATTGCCCCTTGTTCTATCACTAGCCAGTATGGAGAATAGTTTAACCCCTTCCTTCCTACAATCATACCTCAGGAATTTGTACAAGTTGATTCGATCCCCCCTCAGTCTTCTCTAGGCTAAACAGGCCCAGCTCATTTAACCTCTCCTCATAAGGAAGGTGCTTCAGTCTCTTGATCATCTTGCTTGCTCATCGACCCTCTCTAGAAGCTCCACATCCCTCCTGTCCGGGGGAGCCCAGAACTGCACCCAGTACTCCAGATGCAGCCACACCAGGACTGAGCAGAGGGGCAGGATCCCCTCCCTCCAACCGTTGGCAACACTCCTGATGCAGGTAACTTGTTGTCAGCCAGGACTCCCAAATCCCTCCCTGCGAAACTGCTTTCCAGAGAGTCATCCTCTAATCTGTACTGGTGCCTGGAGTTATTCCTGCCCAAGTGCAGGACCCTGCACTTGTCCTTGTTGAACCTCATGAGGTTCCTCTCCGCCCAACTCTCCAACCTGTCCAGGTCCCTCTGAATGGCAGCACAGCCCCCTGGCGTGTCGGCCACTCTACTCAGTTTGGTGTCATCCGCAAACTTGCTCAGGATGACTCTGTGCCCTCATCCAGGCCATCCCTCGGGGACACGGCTGGCCACAGACCTCCAACTAGACATGGCCCTGTTTATCGCCACCCTCTGGGCTCTGACATCCAACCAGTCCTTGATCCACCTCACTGTCTACAGGTCCAATCCACTTCCGGAGGAGTTCCACTTCCAGAGGAAGCTTACGGAGCTTTTCTATACGGAAGTTGTGGGAGACTGTGTCGAAAATCTTGCTGAAGTCAAGGTAGACAACATCCACATCTCTCCCATCATCCATCCATGCATGCATGCATCCATCCATCCATCCATCCATCCATCCATCCAATAACCCCATCGTAGAAGGCTATCAGGTTGGTCAAACACAACTTCCCCTTTCCGTGTTCATCAAACACAACTTTCCTTTTTCATATACAACGTAATCATAAAACAGCACAATACTGAACATGAGCTGGGTCAAACTGAACTCCTTCTCCTCAAAAGAATAGACTCTTCTTTTCCTTTGAGTGTTTTGTTTGAACAGTTATGGAGTATTTGAAATCCTACAGGTTTCTTTTGTTTTAATAATAAGACCCTTTTCTTTAGTATATTGTCAACAATGCTGTCATCCTGAGACTCTGTAGCTATCTCCACTTTAATCCTGGGTATTTTATTGCTAGAAATTTGTTTCTTTCTTTATTTTTTCACTAGAATCCTTTTATAATGCATTCTAAATCCTGAAGCAAAAACAAATGAATTAAAGCTGCTAAAACTGCTATTTGAACTGGTATATGAAGTTCGTAATAAAACACCATCTATATAATCTATCATTTGGCAGAAAAATAATTACATTTTTTGAAAGGTCTTCAATTCATATTAGATATTCATAAGTTGAAAAAAAAAAGTCCTAAAAAAATGGCAGTTCAGCATGTAAATCTTAATGTTATCCACATGTGAATTGCTCTAAAATGACGAATAAATGTGATTGAAGCACTTGCTGTAGCAACTGCATAAATCATCTGCTCTATCTTGATTCTTGTTGCTTTATACATTTATCACAAAGAGAAACAAGCTTTTAATGTTATATCAGAATGTGCAAACACTAGCATTTCCTTTCTTGGCTGATTTTTTTCACACACTGTATGAATGTGAATGCAATGTTCACATCCGTGGTTTCTATACTCACAGTATACATGTAATAAATTTTTTCAATCATATGGATATGGAAAATTCCTACAGGCTTACTGCAATAATCTTCACCAACTTTGAGCATTGCATAGACCGGAAACTAAAATATATGGCATATCTCAAAATCCCCCTACCTCATGTTTGAAATATCAAACATCAGTGGCGTTATTAGTCAGTCATCTTTTCCTCATTCTGGAAAAGGTTTTTTGTTTCTGACCTTTTCATTGTATAATAGAATCATCATTTCAAACTTCCACATCTCATACAAAAACTTCATCTAAAAAATTCTATCTTTTTCTTAATATATGAAATTGTTTGGACTATTATTTGGCACTTAAAAACAAGACAGTCTTGTTTTGTCTTGAAAATAGCTACATTTATGGGTTTTGAGAAAAAATATATATCCTTAAATATATGTCTGATATATGTGTTTGTCTTTTCATTCATGTGTTCATGTGTTCATTCATTTCATTCATGTGTTTTATTTTCATTATTTGAGGAAAGCAGACTCAGTTGAATTATCTGTATTTATTTCCTTCAGCTAGTATAAATTGGTTGGAAAAAAGAAAACTGCAGCAAAGAGGGTAAAATTTATTTTAAAGTACTTTATATTAAGGAAGAAAATGACTAAAATAAGCTCCCTGCTACCTGAGACTCCAACTTATCAAATCCATGAAATACTTATTAGCAGCAAGAAAGAGATTTTGTCCTACAAGGAGTCACCAAAGGTTTTTCTTATATTGCCATTTATTCACACATTCAGAGCTACAGAAGTAAAAACACTTGCTTGCTCATACGGTATTTTAATTGGAGCAGTCAAGTGAACTGCTAAGACTGCTTATTTCACTCATGCATATAAAAGTTTTTGTACATAAGAAAATATATGTATATATCTCCTATTTCTAAGAGAGAAAAAATAGAATTATAAATCCAACAGGATCATCAATACTTTGTTCTTAGGCCCAGGATCTCATAATAAATGTGAGACAGAAAGGCTCACCATCTCACTACACAGAGGTGTCTACCCAACTTCCCTTCAAGGTGGCTAGATAGATCTTCAGGGGCCTCCAATCCACTCTTCCCTCCCTGCCACAGGAAGGAGGGGAGGGAGGGAAGGTACGGAGGAGAAAGGAGATATCTCTGCTCCCTATCATTGCCATCCAGGATTCACATGGTGTCTCCCGATCCCCAGAACCCCCAGGACCCCATTTTGGCAGAGCCTCTGCCCTGCTGCTAGCCCAGACTGTTTCAAAGACTGGAGTTGCACTGGTGTGACTTGAGATCCCAGGGCCTGCCCACACCTCCCAGCACTAGAAAGTGTTCGAAAGGCAATTCCCATCTGTTTACCAGCATCACCTCACATCAGTCCCACAGACCACACAAATGTGACTTAAATGTAGTAAATAAGGATATGTTCTTTATGTCTACTACCTATCATTAGCACTAGACCAAAAGTAAAAAAAGGATATTAAAGGGTCAAATCTGACACCTCCTGACCTTTTCCCACTATCAGCAGAGGTCATGCTGTAAATCAACTACAGATTTGTAAACAACACATTTTGGCAGGATTGATGGCATGTCACTTTGGTGACCTTTTCCCCTTTTCTGCTCCATTAACTGTCTTAGATAAGCTTTGTGCTCAAAGCAATATCATAGAATCATAGAATGGCTAGGGTTGGAAGGGACCTGTAGAGGTCATCTAGTCCAAACCTCCCTTGCACACGCAGGGTCTCCTAGAGTATGTGGCACAGGGTGATGTCCAGGCGGGTTTTGAAGATCTCCAGAGAAGCAGACACCACCACCTCTCTGGGCAGCCTGTTCCAGGGCTCTGTCACCCTCACTGTTAAGAAATTCTTTCTGAAGTTCCTGTGGAACTTTTGGTGCCTCAATTTGTGGCCATTTCCTCTAGTTCTATCACTGGCCACCACTGAAAAGAGGCCAGCCCCCTCCTCCTCACTCCCTGTCTTGAGATATTTATATATACATTAATCAGGTGCCCTCTCAGTCTTCTCTTCTGCAGGCTGAAGAGGCCCAGCCCTCTCAGCCTTTGCTCATAGGGCAGATGTTCCAGGCCCCTAATCATCTTTGTGGCCCTGCGCTGGACTCTCTCTAGCAGCTCCACGTCCCTCCTGCACTGGGGAGCCCAGAACTGCACACAGTACTCGAGGTGCGGCCTCACCAGGGCTGAGTAGAGAGGCAGAATCACCTCCCTCGACCTGCTGGAGACGCTCTGCTTAATGCACCCCAGGATCCCATTGACCTTCTTGGCCACGAGGGCCCACTGCTGCCACATGGTCAACTTGTCATCCACCATGACACCCAGCTCCCTCTCTGCGGGGCTGCTCTCCAGAAGGACGGTCCCCAGCCTGTAGGCATGTCTAGGGTTATTCCTGCCCAGGTGCAGGACCCTACACTTGCCCTTGTTGAACTTCATGAGGTTACTCGCCGCCCAGCTATCCAGTCTCTCCAAGTCCCTCTGGATGGCAGCACAGCCCTCAGGGTATCAGCTGCTCCTCCCAGTTTCGCATCGTCAGCAAGCTTGCTGAGGGAGCACTCCATCCCTTCACCTAGGTCGTTAATGAATAAATTGAACAGGACCAGACCAAGGACTGACCCCTGGGGGAACACCACTAACCACAGGCCACCAGCTGGACTCGGCACCACTGATTACCACTCTCTGGGCCCTGTCATTTAGCCAGTTCCTAATCCACCTCACTGTCCACTCATCTATGCCACTCTTCTGGAGCTTGCCCAGGAGGATGCTGTGAGGGACGGTGTCCAAAGCCTTACTGAAGTCCAGATAGATGACATCCACCGCTCTGCCATCATCTATCCATCTAGTCACTCCATCACAGAAGGCTATCAGGCTAGTCAAGCATGATTTCCCCTTGGTGAACCCATGCTGGCTACTCCTGAGCACCTTCTTCTCCTCCATGTGGCTGGAGACAGCAGCCAGGATGAGCTGCTCCATCACCTTCCCAGGGAGAGAGGTCAGGCTCATCGGCCTGTAGTTGCCCAGCTCCTCTTTCTTGCCTTTTTTTTTTTTTTTTTTGGTTGAAAGGTGATTTTTGTTAACAAAGCATCAAACCGTAGGGCATATCCATGTGGCACAATAATGTACTGTGCTAAAAATACACAGACTATCTCCACCCGAATCAACATATTTATATGGGATAATTCTGACATGATGAGATTTTGAGCTAGCTCAAATCACAGAGCAGTAAAACTGCATCAGTATAGCATTAAACACAAGTAATTACACTTGTTCTTATTTGATGCCAGTTTCCGAAGCTATGCAGATTCCCTGATAGACACTTCTAAATTGTAGCATTCAAGCTCTCTTGCTTCCTTTCTTTAACTTTCTGTTTGAAATTCTAGAGCTGGACTGTAAGTTTTTTGGGAAAGATAGATACTATAACTTTTACATGTTCTCTAAAGTACTCACTTCATGTTGGATACTGCATGAATAGTGTTGTTTCTGCAGAAAAGGATTTTCTAATTCTCTAATTCTCTTGGCAGATTGCAAATAGCAGGAGAGAAAATTGAAGTGGGACATTCGCTTTCAATTTTCATTTGGAAAAATAGTCTACCAGATTTGTAAGAGAATTTTATAAGAATGTTAGTGTTGGTGGGATCTATAGATTCCATAACAAAGGAGATAAAATTTCAGCCACTGTCAGAATGTTATAGCTTCTGGAATCTTTACTGCAACTAAATATAGGAAATTTGGGTTGCTCATCAGATAAGTCTCATTTATAAAGTTTTCACATTTTAAAAGCATATGCATTATTTTTGCATCAAGACTTAGATACAAGGACTTCTTGATACCTGGAAGTCCAGAGTACTGTACTGATAAAATATTGTAGTAATATTTTCTAGTGAGGGAAAACTTATCTTTCCATTGTGATAAAGCTCTGTATGCTTATTTAATGCACAATTAATGAAAGATGTTCAGCAAATATATATCTATACATACATATCCCTTTAGTTTTAATTTTATTTTAATTAATATTGAGAAGAATTTTATCTATTTGTATATCTGCAAGAGTATAAAAAAAAATCCTCAGTCTGAATATGTGTCAAAATGTCAGTTGATGTAAGTGGATGATATCTCAAAAATATAATAAATATCATATCATACACCTTCTCATTGATCTTTTCATTCACATTCTCAAAACAGTTCCCCTCAATGTTCTTCATACCTGAACATTCTGGTGGAAAATTCTGCGAAGTTTCTGAGAAATAATAGGAATGATTTCTGTATTCACCTTCTTTCAGAATACGCAGTCTCCCTCAACACTGTTATTTTTAAAAGGAGCTTTATTTTTTCCTTTTTTTACTCCTTTACAATTTTTAGACATTATTGCTCTGTAGTACAGGTAATATAAGCTATTTAGGATTAGAGAAACAGACTCTCCATCAGTATTTAAAATAATAATAATTCCCACTAAAAGGGTATAATTAGGCCCTTAAATAAATAAATTGCCTGCCTCAAAGATAAGATTTTATGTGCAGGCCTAGTTAATTAAAGTGACTGTGGGTTAATTTTACTTCTTTTTTTTTTAAAAAAAAAACTTTGGAAAATAAATTTTGCAGTCATTCTGTCTCTTTTATAGAACTAGGAGGTGACCAGTCTGATCTGTGATGATATGATTGGATTTTGAAGTAAGAAGAGAACAGTGGGTGTTGTTTACCTTGACTTTAGTAAGTCCTTTCATGTTATCTCCCTTAAGACACTCTGATATCTTAAGCTGATGAAATATGGGCCAGATGAGCAGAGAGTAAAGCAGATCAAAAGGTGACTGAACTGGGAAGCTCAGAGTCATCAATGCCACAAAGTCCAGCCAGAGAACAGTCACTAGTGGTGTCCCCCAAAGGTCCTTGCTAATACTAATACCTTTAAACATTCTCATTAATGCCCTGGATAATTGGATCAATGCAGCTTCAGCAAGTTTGCAGATGACACAAAACCAGGAGGAGTTGCTGATGAGACCTGTAATCCCATTCAAGAGAGCCTCAACAGGCTCAACCGGAGAGAAACTTTATTAAGAAGTGCAAAAAGGAGAAGGGTGAAGCCCAGACCTAGAGAGGAATAACTGGAGAGCAGCTTTGCTGAAAAGATCCTAGGTATCCTGCTGGAGCAGAAGGTGAGCCAGAAATGTGCTGTTGTGCCAAAGACAGCCACAAACCTCCTGGCTGCGTTAATTAGAGCATTGCCAACAGGTCTACCCCCAGGCTGCTGAGGCTACAGAGTCTCAGAGACTATAGAGATGGTTGAGGTTGGAAGGGACCTCTAGAGACTATTTATTCCAACCCAGGGACCCCTAGGAGCATGGGGCACTGGGTAGCATCCAGGTGGATTTAGAAGATCTCCAGAGAAGGAGACTCTACAGCCTCTCTGGGCAGCCTGTTCCAGGGCTCTGTCACCCTCACAGGAAAGAAGTTCTTCCTCATATGGAGATGGAATCATATCTAGAGTGCTGCATCCAGTGCTGAGCTCCTCACTGCAAGGAAGACATGGACTTAATGGTGTCAGACCAGTGAAGAGCCAAAAAGATGTATTTTAAATATTCCACATGCAAGGAGAGGCTGAGACAACTGGGACTGCCTGGATAAGAGAAGATTTTTACCTAACATAAAGAGGCTGTAAAGAAGAAAGGCTCTGACTCTTCCCAGAGATGCTCTGTGACAGAAAAAAGGTGATCTGCGTTAACGGAAACACAGGAAATTCCACTTCAAGGAAATAAGTTTCTTTTTAACTGTAAGTGTGAATGAGCACAGCAACTGGTTGCCCAAAGAGGTTGTGAAGTGCCCATTCAAAAACTCACTGGACATGGGCCTGGGCAATCTGCCATGTTTGACCCTACCAGATGGGTGGTCAAATAGATAGTCAACATCCCCTACTACAGAGGTGATTGGACTTTGTGATATCTAGAAGTCCCTTCCAACTTTAACTGTTTGATGGTTCTGACATTCTTTTTTGACTAGAATGAGCTCATTTACTCTGTTGCCTCCTTCCTCTTATGCCAACTGCTTGTGAGTGTGCTATTTCAAAAAGACTATGCCACTACAGATCCAAGTATTTGATGTGATATGGAATACAGAATTGTCCACTAGTAGTGGCTGATGGCCTTGAAAGAAAATCCTATGATGATTCTTATGGTAACCAAAATAAAATATTGAAGAGCGTTTCTCGCATAAAAAAAAAAAAAGCCTTTTTAAATTACAGTTGATTAAGATATATTGCAACATATTAAAAACATGGATTTTAAATGAAAGTAAAAGATATTTCAAAATGTAGATGGGCTTTTACAACAAAGCATTCGTTTTTAGAAAAAATATGTCTGCTGAATATCTTTCCCTTTTGCTTTATAAAAGCTCTTTCCTCAACAGGATGCCTCTCTTGTCTTGGAAACGAACAACTCTGCGCCAGCACAGGCTGGGGGTCAAGCAGCTGGAGACTTTATCTGCCTATCAATTGGACTTGTTTCTGTATAATTGTATAGTGTGTAACTGTCATTAAGATGAAAGATATATGATCTGAACTACCAAGTATTCTACAGTCTGTTGTTGCTTGCCGGTCAGATGAGCCTCACTTGTATGAGTTCAGAAAAATGAACAGTTTTCCAAAGACAAAGGAACAACTAGTTAAAGTATGTAAATAAATAAATAAATAATGAATTTATGAAGAATATCAGATTGTTTTATTAAAGAGAACTAATAATTCTAATTAATTATATGTTCTTTGTAAATGTAAATAATTTTTTTATATATTTGTGGAATTAGGTCTTAGTTTACCGTTATTAGAGGAGGACTTTGAAGAGCTAGCTCTGTTTGTACAAGTATTTAAGTAGACCTTCAGTAATATTCACGTATTTTGGTTCTCTGTGACTGATTCAACACTAATTATTTCCCTTTTAAAGGATAAGAACTGAAACATGTTTGGGGAATTTGCCTGAGTTGTCTCTGGCAACGCTGTGAATTGAACCTAAACTTTCTTAGTTTTAGGAGATGTAATCACAAAAATATATTTCCTTCTTTAAGACTGTAAATATAAAGCATTCAGTGGCTTGGGATAAATAGTCAGAGGGAACAAGTCTGTGCCTATAACAAAGTATTGCAACTGTGCTAAGTATTCCTGTAGGAGCTTCTTCAGAGCAGTTGCTCCATTTTGTCTTTGCCATGTACTTTCCACTCTTTTACCCTGTCCAGCTTTGCTGGCTTTGGAGAAATGCTTTGTAAAGCCTGCTTCTTCCTTCTTTCACTTTTCTTTGTGGTTATTGAAAATATGTAGGATGGAGGAATGTCTATCCACTAGCAGTTTTGATTTTGTTCTGCTCCTCCTACTCGCTTGATAAAAACCTAGAAAACTGTAAGTAGGTGTGGATAAATCTAAACAGAACAGGATAAACTTTGTAGAAATGTGAAGAGCTTATTTTTAAGCAGATAAAAATTATTGGGTTCTCTAGTTATAAAGCTAATGGATATTTTCTAAAAAGTATATATATAATCTGCAGGAGTACATGATCAAAAAGTTGAATATTATGAACTCCTACCATTAATATAAACACTTTCATTCTGCAGTGGAGAAAAGGTTTACGGAAATGCACTTAGCATTTATGCCTGATACTTTTAAATTATCACAATAATAACTTAGATACCAAATTTAAAAAAAATAAAAAGTCATCACATTTATCTATCTGCCAATTCAAAATTATTTTCTGTTCTATGCTATAATGATTCTTCTCATTTTCTTGCCATCACAGTATCTGAAAAAAAAAAAAAAATCAGCGTAGCGTATTTTTCAGTGTTCTGTCTTGTTTACACCGTAAAATTCATGGAGTTACTGTTTTTTTGGGGAAAATATTTTCCAAAGAAAGATTAATGACTGCTTGAAAATGTTTGGGTGATGTTCCTTGCTCTTGCTTTCTGACTTCAACAGTGTCAGTTATTTCTCATTCAGTTGCGCCAAAAACAACAATCTCATTTTAACAAAGTGTGAACATTTTTAAATCCTATTTTACTCCAAGGAGCAACTGGAAAAAGGAGAAATGAGAAAAAAACCTTCATGTAAATTTATGTAATAAAATTTCTTCAGTGGTCAGAATTTTTAATCTTGGAAAGCTTATATATTTTATGGCCTTAATATAGGAACAAAGATTCTGAAAAATTGCAACCTTTTCTCAGAAATGTACTTGAAAATAACTATCTGACTGCAAATTTTATTCCTATTACAACACTTTTATCTGCTAGACTTTGTCTGTTCCTTCACCCTAAAAGCAGCAAAACTTACTTGCCCTGAAATAAGCATTATTGCTTTTTCTCTAATCCACTGATCTCTCTTTTCACACTATCTTCCATTTATTTCACTTGATGATTGCTTGTTTTTTAAAAAGTTATTTCAGAAAAGCTTTCTTTAAAGTACTCATAGCATAATAATGCTAATAGAACCGTCACAATGCTTTATCGGAAATTCCGGTTTATTTGCATTTTGCTTTGTAATTTATGCAGCCCACAACTGGATTATTGCCTTGTAAAACAGCATGATAAAACCATTATTGCTTCATTAGAGATGCACAAGGATGCCAACATCCCTTTGTTTTTATGTTTCTGTGCTGTGCATTAAGTCCATGCTACCCATAAGAGGATTGTAGAGTTCTAGGAGTTTATTTTGTCTTAAATCCATTAATAAAAAAACAAATTCTCTTCTGCTTTTATGCTTTTTCTTTTTTTTGATGGAGAGATGACCCTTTTTTTTTTATGATTTACACAAAGAATATGATGCATGATACCTGATTATATTAACATTCAACATAACAGAATGAAAAGTGACATGCTGATATTAAGTGAATCCAATACAACAGTTTCATGAGTCAAGCTCAAGAAATTGTGAAAAGTGCAATTTATTTTAAAAAATCAGTACAGTGTTACTTGAGAGTTATTGTTTGATATTTGCATACTTCTCTTCAGAGCATGGTATCAGAGTTTCTCAAGGACATCTTGGCTTCTGTCTTCTGTTGGAATATCTTCACCACAAGAAGAGAAAGAAAATGTAACTTAGGAGAAATGTTTGATAGTTACTGGATAGCAGCTGATATTTTCTGTTTTAAGCAACCCCAGAAGCATACAGCAAATAAGAGAACTTTATTGCAGCTGTAGAGGTCTAAATTACTAGCCTATAAGAATGATGGGAGCATTTAGTCATCCTAATTACTAATAAATATCTGTAGGTCTAAGCTAAAGCATTAAATATTAGCAGTGGACCCTACAAAATATTCTAGAAATGTATTTTTCTCTCTCTCTCTCTCACACACACACACTTTTATTTATTTATTTAAACAAAAAGATAAAAAAAAAGTTGTATCAGTCCAAAGAATGGAATTCCAAATGGAATTCCAAAATAGAATATGCTAATGAATCAAAATGTCTTATGACTATTAAAAAACAAGGATTTTAATCCAGTGCAAAGATGTGTAACTGATTTGTAACTGATCCAGTTCTGCTTCAGTACTGCCAGAAAAAAAAATACTGCTAGTGTGATTCAATACTTGAGTTTCAATTCCATCCAGAGGCACTGGTTGCGGTCATAATTTTGTTTCATGATGGTTTCTGTTGCAAGTGAAAACAGTTACAGATGTGAGAATCATTTGGCATCCTTGGATTTGTTCATTTTATATAATCCACCACATTTGCAGAAGAATGGATGTGAGACCACGAAGTGTTCCAAAAATTCCTGTTAGGCAGTTCATTTGCCGCCACCTCAGGGTAGCAGAAGGGAGAATGTTCTTCCCATAACTCTGAACCTTCTGTCTTTGGGCAGGTTTCAGCAAAATCTTTAAAAGTATCTTAATAGAGTTTTGCTTTTTAATCACTAGAGGCATTATAGTCGATCATGTTTATGAGTACTTAGGGGCTTTTAAGTATGCAGATTATTTAGCTGACACATATGCACGCTAATGAAATTTTACTAAATATAGAGCAAATTGTTATGTGGAACATTTTTCACAATATTTTTAGTATTCGTACCCATACTGAGGACTTTATGTATCCTATTAATTATCTTACATTAATTATACTATAGTGAATTGGTTTTATATAAAGAAACAATTTTAAAAAGAAGTTTTCCTGTAACATTTAATGAGACAGAGAGATGTTTGTGTTATAAATTGCCTTGCTTCAACTTTTAAATTACAGCTTTTCCACATATTTGTATAAGCTCTTTCTTTTCCAGTCACTTGTGACGTTTTACTATACTCTGTATCCAGAAGCACTCATCAATCAGAAGCAACTGGAGCTGAATCAGACTTTACAAACTTACTTAAAACAGATTTATAAGGCAACCACACAATCCAAGCGACCATCTCAAGCTAATTGGGACTTGAAAGGAGAGTTTGACCTGAATGTAACTAGTTGTAGTGTGGAATATTTATAATAGAAATTATAAAGGAGGCTTTTAAACTTACCTACATGCTGTCTGAATCAGAATAAGAAAAGTGGAATACAAAACTTATCGTTAATATTCATGAACTAAATCCCGCTTTTACCACTCAAAAGGAGAAACAATCAAGGGACTGTAAAAAGGGAGATGACTGCAGGATTTATTTAACTTTCCCTGTTGGAGTGCTGACTAAAATGAGTAATGAAAGGACATAAGCAACAGAATTCAAGACTTGGAATTTTGATTGGAACCAATTTAATACGCAAAAATATTTGTTGAATACATTTCTTGAATATATTATACAAATAATTTTTGCTGTTATTCAGTTACGGAATTGCTGATCATTATTTATTCAATTGCACAGGCATCCAGGTATTGATAAAAATATTTTCTGACAAATATATTTAATTGAATAATAACAAAGTTATTTTAAAATGTCTACAATTAAAATTTGATTTAGATTAGTTTGGAATACAACTTCAAAATGATTGAATTGAAAAAAAAAAAATCATGTTTATGAACTGTCTGGAGTAAATTCTCCTTGCAGCAAACAGCACATTACTTGGTACAGTCCTTCCAGTTAAGGTTTTCCAGTTTCAATAATCTTAGAAAATTTAAAATACATTGTATATCATTGTATGCTTGTCCTTTTTGTCCTCCCTGTTTGGCTGGACCATGGTCTGGTAAAGAAATTATTTGGAAAAACAGCAGCTTTATGATCATTTAAACGAGCTAAGGTCCCTATGTTTGTCAAGAAAAGGAGACCTTTGCTTGAAGAACAGTGGAGAAATGAGCCTGTCCTTCTAGCAGTGTCAGCCACCCAAAAGAAATCTGTGGCGTTTGCTCATTCACGGCCACACACTCTGCTGTGTGCTGTGAATGAGAAGCACAGAGCATGCATAGCTCAACTGTCCAGGGAAGGGAAGAGAACACGAACAACCACAGGAGCAAAACATGTAATAGCCACACACCAAAGAAATTCAAAAAGCAGGGCAGAAGCAGAGCAAGCAAGAAAGCAATCTTGGCCTCAGTTCCACTAGCATGCACGACTGAAAGTGGGATGACAGGCTGGCAGAATATGCAACGCAGTCTGTGGTCAAAACTTATGGAAAGCATAGACACATTGTGCACTGATGGTGTGGACTAACAACCTCTAAGTGACGTAACGGAAAGAAATCACTACACGTTACTGATGATGGAATCAGATTTATTTGGGGCACAGCTATTTGCTGCTTGTGCAAATGAGGAAAACTGGTGTACTGACATAGCTGAGTTATCCACTCTCTGACACCTTTCTGCAGATATGAATGCCAGTGGACATCCAATGTGATCTCATCTGTTGCTGAAGGAAGCTGCTGACATCGAATTGTAACACTTGACATCCTTATTACAGGACAAGGAGAGGCTGAGAAAGTGAGCCTGATACCATAAAGTCAAGCTGCAATAATCTTTGAACATAGGCTAGTGATGATAGCATGTTACTTTTGTGTTCATGTAATACAAAATGGTATAAACAGATGTCCTTTTTGATATGTTAAAAATACATCTTGGGGGATAACCATCTAGAACGGATGCCTAAGGTTTTGCCATGGAAACCATGCCACTGCTACCACGCTACAGTACTTTTAAATTTTCGATGACAGGTTATTCAGAAAATTGCTGGAGAAAATGAGGTACTGTAAAGCAGTACCTCCAGTATGGCCAGACAGTGAGGAACTTATTTCTAACCTCAAGGTGAGATATTAACTGTGAGCATGGGGATTTTACTTAAAAGAGAATTGAAAGTAATCACAATAGATTTCAATGTGGTTTCACAAGAAGGACACATCCTTCTTACCGCTGGGGACTGCAGCATGAAGAATGAACCAAGAATGTGAGAGTTACATGAGTTAGATATTCAACAGAGAATGAAGTGGCAAAGTAAGGTATGAGAAAAGTATAGGGACAGAATGAACTTCAGGAAGCAAAAAAACTCACCCTTGTCCTACTAAAAAAAAAAAAAATTTAAAAAAGTGAGGATTTGGGGGGTCTTTTCTTCTATTTCATATAAATATTTAATTAAAACAACTATTTAACCACACAGGTATTATGAATGAATATACCACTTCTGATAGATGGTCATTTTGCATGACGTCTACTCAGAAAGTCTCACTCAAAGCCAAAAATGAGTTGTATAAAGTCAGAGACACTTAGTACATGTCCAATCATTTAATCTCAATTAAATATTCAGAAATCAAAACAAAACAAAACAAAGCAAAACATATTTTCTACCTCTTGAATTGTCTCTGGCATTTCAGAGGAGAAATGGTAGACAAGAAACAAGAAAATACCAAGTTGTGGAAGTTTCCTAGGAAAACCAAGGCTTCTGTATTCAGACACATGCATCTCCAGATCCAAAGCAGACAGACATAAAATGGAGCAACAGAAACCAGCAGTCCAACTTACAGTGGATTACAGATCAAATTTATGAATCACAGGAAAGGGACAGAATTAAAAAGAGAACAGGCAAGTGTAGCACTATACCAGAAAGAGAGGCACTGTGTGCAGTTCTGGGCTTGCCAGAACAAGAGGGATGTGGAACTGCTAGAGAGAGCCCAGCACAGAGTGATGCAGATGATTAAGGGAACTGGAGCATCTGAAAAATTAGAAGCTGGGCCTGTTTAGCCTGGAGAAGAGAAGCCTGAGAGGACATCTGATCAAGATGTACAATTACCTGACGGGAGAAAGTAAAGAGCATCCTTTTTACAGGGCCATACTCTTCTCTATGGTGGCCAAAGACAGGACAAGGGGTAATTGGTACATGTGGATAATGAAGTGTAAATGGGGGTTTGCAGCAAAGCGCCCAAGAGCCTTTTCCAATAGATACTGTTCACATGCGCACTTACATAAATGATTGGCTAAAAGCATCTGTTCACACATCCTTCTAATTGGACTACAGGTGGTCCAACTCTTATCTTATTGAGCTCACTCAGTCCCAAGTTTGAAGTTGGTTCCCACTCCTCCGCTCACTCCACAGTGCTATTTTTTTACTTCTCTGCTCTGAGTGCCCTTGCAGCCTCAGCACTCTCAGTTCCTGGCTGCTCCGTTCCCAGGGTCTTTATCTCTTTATTCTCGGAGTCCTTGTTGCACGGCGGAATCATCACGGCCTGCAGTCATGACAAGACAGCCGGCAGTTATGCTAAGAGAAGAGTGAGTTTTGATAGGCCACAAATCCATATTCTTCTAAACCCTTTACAACAGGTACAAATTGAAACCCAGGAAGTTTCATCTCCATGTGAGGAAGAACTTCTTTCTTGTGAGGGTGACAGAGCCCTGGAACAGGCTGCCCAGAGGGGCTGTGGAGTCTCCTTCTCTGGAGATCTTCCAAACCCACCTGGATGACACCCTGTGCCCAATGCTCTAGGGGACCCTGCTGGAGCAAGGGGTTTGGACTAGATGATCTCTAGAGGTCCCTTCCAACCTCAACCACTCTGTGATACTATGTGTGTGATAATGAGCAAGAATACACCTGGACAGATGGTAGCAAGGAAAAGACCAAGAAAATCTGGAGCTATGATCATTAGCTGGCTAGATATGTACAAGTTTGAAGAAAAAGAATCAGAGGAAAAAAAAAAAGACCATGTTTGAAGCAGAATTGGAAACATAGTTTCCAGAACAATTTATTTCTTTTTATTACCTGGCTTTATCATGTTTGGTCTGAAAATTTCAACTATTTGGTACAGGAAAGTTCCCTCACAAATTAAGATGATAGGATTTAACCTGAGCTTTGATTTCATTAAATAAATCATTGTACCTAGAGTTTGAAGGAACATTTCGGACTTGCTGAATATACACTTTTCCATGAAGAGTTTCCCTGGAAAATATCTTTCTAGGTTTAATAACTGAGTAGAATAAGATAGCAGTAAATGTTATGCCACTGGGGGGTGTTTCAAAATAAAGAGTTTAGTCTCAGAAGACTACCATACACTAATGCGTGCACACACGCACACAAACTATGAGAGACACCTTTAACAGAACAAAGAGCTGGAAAAACATGCTAGAGAAGAAGGAAAGATGTGGCATCTGAATCTGATGCCATCTGAAAAAGGGGCAGAGAATGCAGCGGAGAAGCCCTTATGGAAAACAAGCCTATAATTCCAGTGTTAGATACAACATCTGTAGAAAGACTTTGCTTGATAAAGAGACAGGTTTTGGCAGCATACAGTTACTTCATTGTTATTACTCAGGACAAGCTACATTAAACAAGTTGGGCTGTAAACAGGTGTGACACTGTGGGGGGTCATTAAATGTGGCAAACCCAATATACGGCACCTGGCAGCCCTGAGAATGCCTGCTGCCTTTTTGTGACACAAGAGAAGGCACAGGGCTTCAAGAAAGAAAAAACATAAACTAGGTTCATTGCTTAGCATATGGTCTTCAGGGATAGCAGTAAAGAGGACAATGAAATATCTATTAGTGTTAGAACTTATAAGTTATTTTGCAACTATGACAACTGTTATTAATAATGATGCATTATTGTAATCAAAATATATATTAATATTTATTAATCTCTGGAGGAAAATCATTGTTTGAATGCCTGAAAATGGCTTTGTCAGTAAACTATATGATTCGTTTTCTTAACAGTGTTGGAAGATGTATAAAATGTGTTCTCAAACAGTAACAGCTTTATAGGAAAGAATGACAGTCTTTTCAGGCAATAAAAAAAAAATGCTTCTCTTTCGGCCGTTAGATGGGTCATTTATTTTTAGGCCATACTTTTCTGTCTTTCTGTCTTTTTCTCTTTTGTTAACGGCAGTGAACAACAGTTATTTTATCTGCTAATGTTTTGACAAGTACAAAGAACTCACAAAGGATGATAACTGACAAAAAGAAGGAAGAATATCACTGTGTCTTAAAGACCAAAAGATGGAAGAGAAACATAGTGTGGGAAGACCAACAGTTGCCAGTGAGAAGCAACAAGGGGCTTATGAGAAACCTGAAGGTGCTAGGTTTCCAGGGCCAGAAGGGACTCACGCGAATGTGCTCCCTCAAGATGAGAACGCAAAACTGCCATTGTTTCCAGAATATCAGGTTGATGGGAGCATTTGCCAACTAGAAAAAGTTAATGGGTCCTACATCCCTGGATAATTTATGTGGCAAAGGGTGAGCTTACTTTTTTTCTGAGAGCAGTTTCTTTTCCAAAGACACACAGAACATGGAGGAAATAAGGAACAGTTTATAATATTTTCCTATGTTGCAAACACACTTAAACAGTCTGCTTGCCCTCTGTAATAAAATGTCCAGCTCAGTGAATAAGAAGATACTGGTTTAGGTAATACACTTTTATTTTATATTTTATTTTATTTTATTTTATTTTATTTTATTTTATTTTATTTTATTTTATTTTATTTTATTTTATTTTATTTTATTTTATTTTATTTTATTTTAATTTTTTTGTAGAATTCTCCAGAACATTCAATTTTGGAAACCAAAGAGACCTGGGCTATAAGGACAAACTGTTGGCTTTATTGAAGAGTCTCTTGATCCCTGAACTTAAAAGGAAGTGATTAGTGACTTGAAATCCAGTATTAAGCTGAGTGCATCAGTACTGGGAGTGGTATTATGTATTAGCTTCATCAGCTGACTGAATAGTAAAACAGAATTTCCCTTCAGGAGTTCAGGAGAAGTGGCAGCACAATGGATATTGGTGCTTCAATTTATAGGGACCTTGAGTCACTTGCAGACTGAGTCAGTCAAACCACGTAAGGAATCTGCACATGAGGCCTTCTTTATAATTTCTATTATAAATATGCACTGGTACAGGATGTGAACTGACTTAGCCCTGATTAAAATACATCTGCTGATTACAGTGAATATGGAACTCTGGTGGGCTCACTAGTATGCTGTCAAGTTTAATAAAGCACAGAACAAATTTAGCTTAAAAATAATCTGTTGTGTGAAAAAGTTTTAAGGAATTGGTTACTCTCTTCTATTTGGTGAGATCTCAGCTGAAATATTTTGCCTAATTCTGTATCCCACATTCAACTAAAGGAACAGTTAAAACGGGAGAGTGCTTGGTAGAAGCTACCAAGGTCAAGTGACTTAAATGAAAGATTTGAGGAGACTGGGCTAGTTTAATCTGGTGAAGAGGCCAAGAACAGGAGGTAATGTACTTGCAGCCCACAGCCCCTCAAGTGGAATTTTAGGCAGTGGCAGATAGTAAAAAAAGATCTTGAACAAGTTTTGTCTTGAGAGCTTCCGTCTGGACATAAAGGGACGGAGAAAGACGAGGAAGGAGAGAGGAAGAAGCACTGGAAGATGTTACCCAGAGAGGTGTGCAGACAGGAGTCTGTCAAGACAAAAACCTGATTGACCTCATCTACTTTTAGAATTAGGCCTTACCCAAAAGTCTAGCTGGTTTAGACAATTTCCAAAAATCCTTTGAAATCAAGGCATCTGTAATTTCCCTTATAGAAGCTGCATTTATTTCTTCAACAAATATACAAAAACCTTGCACATCTCATATTGAATCTTTGAATTTCCTTTTTGGTGATACATGGCTCCTTGCTCTTTATCTACAAGGTAGATACAGATACAGATATCTATACCTACCTTCTTACAACTGTAGAAGAGAATGTTTTATTTATGCTTTTGAGAAATATAATTTGGATAGATTATTCTATATATGAGGAAAAAGTACAGTTTAATTTATCATGCATCAAGCTGCAAAGTCATCTTACATCAAGCTGCAAAGTTGCATGTCAGCATAAGTACAGTAACCACTGAATAGAGCTAGAGGTTCTTGTTAGATAAATATTATGTTCTTGCTATGATATTATATTATATCAAGAATTTTTTGAATGTTGCTCATTTCCCTCTCTTCCCTCATTTCCCTCCCTCTCTTTACCTCTCTTCCCTTTTCTCCGTCTCTCCCATTATTTTATTAATTCTCAGGAACCAAAGTTTCTATGGGTGTCTGCATATGATTTCATCAACTGAAGTGGAATTTCAAAAGCAAAGAAGAGAAGAAAAGGATATAGATATATTTAGCAATATAGAACTTATGTTACCAACAAAAACTCAAAGAAGAGAAAGGATGTGTAAGAATCTGCCTTTCTGAAATAAAGAAGGAACTCTGTTTATCTTCATTTTACATGGTTTAATCCTGGTGTATAACAGGGCAGTTTTTCTTAATCTTAAGAATTTTTCTATGAGAGGAACAGTGTTTTTTACCAGGCTTTGAGTGTGTGTGATAGAGATATATGGCTAACACGAGACAAGTAGAATAGCATTATTTTTAGACTGATATTGTTCAACCAACATATTGAAACTTCTGTCATACAACAAAAAGACCCAGATGGTATCTGCCTGCACTTTAGTATCTTAAAAACTTGATCTTTATGTTAACAAATTGTAGTATACATTCAAAATAGAATATTAAACAATAAAGCACATTTTATCAAAAAAGTCACATTTATCAGTCAAAGCAGCTTTAAAGCAGCTTTAAAGCAGCTTTTATTTCAGTCATGATTATCTTTTACAAAATTTTGTAAACCAGGCTTCAAATGTGACCTGCATGGTGCTGACGAGTGTCTGTGTATGTAAGCCAGACATTATAACAATATCAACATTCCAAAGATGAGAGCTGGGACTAGCTCCTATGACAAGTTTGTTGGGACTAGTTTCTCCACTGAAAGATTGTTATAGCTCCTATGTTAGAATCTGCAGTTCAGTAGCAAATGTGCCATTCAGTAAAATAATAGCATTAGTTGTCATGGATAAAGGCATCTATTAGTCCCTCATTATATTTTATAAAAATCTTCCTGTTGCTTGTTTGTTTTCTTCAAGGTTGTTTTTGATTGATACAACTGAAATTACATATGCACAAATACATTTGAGTCATTCCTTTCCTTTCTTTCTTTAAGGAAAAATTCAATACAAAGTTTTTGTTGTATTGTTGTACACAGCAGTTCTATGTAAAGCTGTGTAAAGCTATCCTTAAAGATGCCAAAATAGCCAAAGGATTTTAAACACAACGCAGCTAGAATAAATTTGGCCTCTTGGTATTTATCCAATAAATCAATAATCTGCGTAAGACTACCACTAATTGGGTCATGTCCAACTCAGTTCAAGACTGAGTAAAGGATTATATATTTTCTAGGGGTAGTGAAACAAGGAAACAAACAAACAAAAGCAAAAACAAATTAAAAAAAAAGAAAAGATCAGAACCAGGGTTAACGGATGCACTTTATCCTTCTGGCAGGCACCATCCCAAGGATAGCAGCGAGCACATGAGATTTAGGTACAGATTGCTTCTTTTGTTTGGACTAGCTCTTTTCCTTTGCTTCTGTAACCTTGCTGAATGTGTACATTTCTCCTCTCACTTAGAAGCTAGAAATATTTTTGTTTGTTTGTTTGTTTTTTAATATTCCATATACTTATCCGGAGATGAAGTCATAGTGATTTCTGATGCTAAATATCTAACTCATTACAACAGAACTCAAGGAATGGAGTCTGTCTTTCTCTTCATAAGTATAGATCCTCCATGAGGCTGTTTTCTCTCTTTCAGTTAGAAAATTATACACCACAATAGGTAAAAGACGTTAAAAAATCTGCATAGGATTTTGCCACAAACATAATACCAATTTTAGAGCAGTATTAGACAAAATATCTATTAACCTTAATTTGATCTCTCTCCATAGGCTGTAGTGAAATTAAACATGAGTGCCAGGAGAAGTAATAATAGGCAAGTCAGTGGTATATTAAGCTGGAAATTTAGGCCATCATTTGAACATAAGAATTCGACTCATACAATCTTCATTCTATCTCCTGGCTTCTGTTAGACAGATTTTTACACTTTCCACATTTTAAGAGACTTTCCTTTGTTCAGTGTATTTTTTTTTTTTTTTTTTTGTTAGAAATTGCCATAATTACTATGGTATCTAATCTCTAAATTCTTATTTGTGTTGTTGCTAAAGGGATGAAGTAAATATGCAGCATATAACTTGCAAAGGGCTAGGGGTATAGTTAAGCAATTTTAAATTCACATATTGTAATCCTAATGACCCCAGAAGTCCTAGACTGCTTTACCTTGCTTCTGCAATGAGAATATACTGAATATTTTCATTATTAGATCAAAGGAGTAGGGAATCACATGAAGCAAGTTACAAATGAAATATCAAAATGTCTGGAATATACATATTTACTCTAATCAAATATCATTTGCTTTTTCAGAAATCAATATAGGAAACTAAAGAAAACAGATGTAGGATCTGAAATTAGAACAGATTATGAAATCAGACTTGTACGTTCATTTATTCACAGTTGATGGGAATGAATGAAACTGGAATTATAATTAGAATTCCTTTTGGAAATATCTATCCAATTTAAGAACACTATTCCAAAACAGTGTTTAACTTGCATTTAATATATAAAATATATAAAATGCATGTTTTACTTGTTTTTTGATGTGTGATTCATACCTATGAATTTCCAGTCACTAAATTTTTTTAAAAAATCTGGATTTACTAAATTATTAACCTAGACTTTATGTCTTAAGGCTTATGAAAAAGTGTTTTTGAATTGTTTGAGTCTGTACATTACTTCCTTTTGGGTAATATGATACAAAGTCAATTGGGGGCAGATAATTTGATTAATGCTCATTACTGTTGTAATAGGCAGTGACACATCACATGAACTCCTTATTAGTAAGCAGCAAGAAGCACATTTGTGAGATCACCCCGTGTCAATAGAAGTTAATCAGTTTTCATATATTCACAAGCTAAACCCTCTTCACCCTGAGGACGTGATCTCACAGAAAACACTTATGTGGGATCACACTGGGGGAAGCAAGGACATAGTAAAGGGTTGTCTGGATTTTCTTGATTACAATAGACTACAGTCTAAATGATCTGATTATACTGATCCCTAGAAAGAATACTAGTAAAATTTCCAGGAGAGTTTTTTTTGACCTGTGCAAAGGATCAGCCCACTAAATCTGATACTTAATATAAGTTGGGGAAAGACACACACACACAAACACACGAGTAGTTGCTGCTTTTATATTTTGGTGATTACCAAAGTAATTCCATACTGAGTAGCTTTACAGAAATTATAAAACTGATGCAAAATCTTATCTGCACAAGAAGACTTTTTTCTACTTTTTTTTTTCACAATTTACTATGATACTTGGAGAACAGGCCCATCAAAATGGAACAGCTCAAAAATATAAGTTGTGTATGCAGTATTAACACTAACCAAGGATCTCATTAAATGGATGATTTTGTTAGAAAGAAATAAAAGAGTAAAAAAAAAAAAATCAGAATTGAATGAGAGAAATATTTTACCAAAACCAACTGAAGAAGGAGTCTGGTCCTGTAGCAATTTTATTTCATCATATTTTTAACGAAAAAAAAAAAATTGTGAAAATTCTTGTAATTTACACTTTTTTATAAATATGCTCAATAATATTTAAGAAGGTATAGTCTTTGGTTCTGCACTTCTCTAGCACAAAGAGATAAGCATAAAATAATGTATTTGATGGAGATGGAGGAGGGAGAATGACATGCATGAGGGCAGGTTTGTAATAACTCTCCTTCATGTGAAATAATTGCCCAGAAATATAATTTGTTTATGTATAAAAAGAAGAATGGAGGGATTATATAGACTTACTGCATAGTGGATTTCCAGATGTAATTGCCAACCTTGAAAACCAAACAGTGAGTATATGAAAACTGATAAACCTGTAGTTCAAAGATTCCTTAAGAGC
This sequence comes from Eudromia elegans, assembly GCA_003342815.1. NCBI lineage: Eukaryota > Metazoa > Chordata > Aves > Tinamiformes > Tinamidae > Eudromia > Eudromia elegans. The sequence continues at coordinate 3,813,591 of PTEX01000026.1, forward strand.
ATATCCTGTCATTTTGCATATGACTAACTATCCAGCCCAACCTTGAAAGATGTGTAAGCCACAAAGAAGGTGGAATGAACCTCCAAAAAAAAAGAGAAATGTATCATCCTTAAGGAACATATAGGACATATTTAAAAAAAAAAAAAAAAAAAAAAAAAAGCCCAAAACCTTGAACACTATACAAAAAGGACAGAGCATAAATTAAAGACTCCCAGGAGCAGCTCCAAATTGCAGCCAAATACAAGTTTTGCAACTTTACTCTGTTGGCTAGTTTCTAATTGCACAATGCAATGAAAATCGTTTATAACTAGAAAGGTCCCATAACAACTTGGCAAAGGCAAGAGAGGCTGCAACATAATATTAGACAACAATTACCCTGTGGGCGATCACTAGAAACTAAAGAAGATAATAACTGCTCAGCTACTCTGAAATAATTTACTCATAAAAGAATCTTCATTAAAATAACATTAAGGAGTATTTTCAATGTGGCGTGCAGGGATTTAGCTGCATGATTCCTTTTAATATTAATGGGAATTACGTGGCTAAACCCACACACACTACAATGAAAATCTGCACTTAAGGTTTTAACCAAAATCCATAAAAGGCAACAAAATCAGGTGAAGGCTTCACTCTGTTGTGCCCTGTTGCTGCTAATAACGCAATGTGTAAGATTAGTGCATAACAATGTAATGTCTGTAATAAACATCCTGCTGCACCTAAGCTCTTAATAAAAGAAGTTAAAGAGAGAAGAGAAGGCTCACCTCTCTGGTAAACAAGTGATTAAAACAAATACAAAGGGCAAACTTGGATGCAAGCTTATAATTCTGTCATCTGAATTGTTCATGTAACAGACGGTAGCACAAATGTGTCAGTGAGCTGTAAAACAGTTATTGGGTGTTCTAATGGCAAGCAGGTGGAAAATATCAATAGGATATTTGCTGGAAAAAGGCCTTCTGGTCAGACCAAAAATTTGGAACATTTCCTTTTATGAGAATTTCCATGTGACCCTTGGAGGCTACCTAAAAGCTGACCCAAAAAACCCCATGAGACTCATGGCTAGTCAATTTTATGTTTATTCTTCTCTGTTATGCTACCCTGGACTGGCATTAAAGATCACTAATTGGGCCAGTGTGATACAGATCTCTCATCACAAAGCTAGATAATAATTTGACTTAAGAAAAAAAAAAAAGCTATGCTACAACAATAGAGAAAGACTCCTATCTGAACTTTATCCAGACCAATAACATACAGATTGGCATACAGGGAGAGGAGAAAGGAGAAAGTCTCATTAAGTCAGATTTTTAATCTATTTTATCTGATACCTATACTTTCATCTGTGCAGGGAATTTCAGAAACATTTCTGCTCTATCTTTATTTCATTTTACACCTTCATCTTTTTAAAAGGGGTAGGTTGTGGCAGCTTTCTGGATGACTGACATTGAGACTTAAAATCTTCAGTAAATACCAAATATATTGGCAAAGTTGCCCTAAAACAACTTTGGGACAGTTTTATCAGATGAAGAGCAACCTCAGCTGGAGTCACTGTAATTTGAAGACATCAAAATGATAAAGCAAAAGATTTTCAATTATATTCACATTTCCAAGAACCTCTGTATTATCAGGAGGAAATAATGTAAAGAGGAAATTCTGCATATAAAGCTTTTATTATGCCTTTTATTTTTAAAAGAGCTTAACATTCCTGTCAAATGACTGACACAATAACCATTCCATTTTAATTGGCACTTCTGTGATTTGTCATTTTAACATGATGGGAACACCCCATTAGCCCATTTGTAAGTGAATAGCAGGGTACTGCACATCTGACAATACCTGAAGATATCTATAGAAGGCTTCTAATAAGAAGGAGTATGTACTAAGGGAGTCCATAAACCTATTTGATCTAAATACTGAATTGGACCAAATTGTTCCCTTCCCTCCTGAGCAGACATACAACCACGACGAAGACAGCATTCTCTGCAGCTGTCATAATCCCATGTTTTCCTGATCCACAGCTCTGTAAATAATAAGATTTGAGTTTCTAAACTAAAGAAAGGACCAGGCAGCCTCACCTTGCTAAGGTAATTGCCTTCATTGTACCAGCTTTCAGTCTAACCAGAATAATCCCCTCTGTCCTCACAGGTATAATAACAGACTGGGCAAACAAGGAACCATTTCACATATTGTTTTTAGCTCAAGGGAGGAATTTCCTCATAATGATGTTTAAAAATGTGCTAAGGCTCCTCCAGAAACCTACCTGTCCTCTGAATGCTGTTCATTCTGCACCTGAAGAGGCAGACGTGAAGCCAAGACACTGACCATGTTTCCCATCCCCAAGTCAATGTCCTCCTAGAAGACTTCAGGTCCTAGTGTGAATACTGGTGTGCAGTATTCAGGCACTAAAGACTACTGAGGATCAGAGAGCCTGAATGCCTTCATTTTGAAGAACTGCATTGTTCAAATATGTCTGCTGTGCATCGGCTCATGCTATTTCAGGATCCAGTGATTCTAATTTTAGGAAAGCAATTAGTCTTGACACATTGTGATAAGTGCCGTCTTACCTTAGTATTTTGATCTGGCTCAAATTATTTCTTTTCAACTCCTACATTGCATATTACATGTTTTACATCAGCAGCTGTTACTCAGTGTGCCATCTGTCTTTATCGAAACCCAGATGCACAGATGTGCTGATGCTGTGCAAATGTTAAAGATCAGCTTAACCTTTCCTATTTCCTAACAATAATAATAATAATAATAATAATAATAATAATAATAATAATAATAATAATAATAATAATAATGTCTTGAAACATATGAAAAGCTAATATTATTTTAGTTTGTTTCAAGTGGATTTTTCAGGCTTTTGCTGTCCCAAAGTCTCCTTTGTTAGAGAAAATGAGGTAAGGTTAAAATTCTTATTGCAGATACAAAATTACATATTGCATAGCTGAAAACTACACAAACTGAAAACTGACTCAATAACTAAAATAAAATCTAAAACTGTTTAAGATACTTCTGATGCTCATGTTATGGTCTGTGCTTTTTAAGAATCAAATAATCAAAGTTTTAATGAAAAATATATACTATGAATGGCGTCTTTTCAAAACATTGACATAACAATGACTTTAAAGGCTGAAGACTACCTCAGTTCTTTCTGAAATGATTTCTCTTTTCTATGTTTTTTCTATATATACTAATTATAGCCTACAGAGTCCAGAAAGATAAGATTAAAGCACCTTTAACATAAATGACTTGTCTTAATTATGTCATAGAAATTGGATGAATTCTGTTCATGTGCACACATTTTAGTGGTAGCACATGCATAATGTTGGCACGTAGACACTGTGCATGATCACTTTGTGTACTGAGTTTTCAAGCTCAACTGCAACCAAGCAAAACACATACAAAACTCCCAAAACAGCTGCTATGGATTTCAGTTCATTTTTTCACAAGTGCAAATGACTATAAAACGTTGATGGTCATGGAGAGTTTTAATTTCACTATTTTTAATCTGTAAGTAAATGAGACTATCAGATAGACACTCAGCCAATGTAAATTCATAATATCTATCAATTCCCAAATTTGTTAATTACAGCACAGCATTTCAGCTATCTCTTCAAAAGAGAAAATTCGGCCTTTATTGCTCAGAATTTTTCTCTATCCCTTTAAAAAAACAGACACATACACATATGCACAAACATGCAATACCTCTAAACATACTGAATGGTTTACTGCTTTCCCTGAGACACAAAAATACAGCAGTAAAATATTCAGATATACATTCTGTCCTACACATTTAGCACTTACATTTGCACATACGATGTTGCTACAGCGTGCAGACTGAAGAATAGGATTGGCGACCAGTCCCCCTGTCTGCTAAGAGACATTTTGGACAAAAGTTTCTGTAGCAAAACTCATCTCTGTCTCCAGTATTTTTGCAAAAAGAGAAGTAGGATATTGGAGGACGAAGTGCATGGAGAAAGATAAAAGCAAAGCTATAGTGAAACAAATGCTCATCAATGCAATCTGGTAAAGACTTTCTAATTCTTTATGGCAATATTTCCTCAGGGAGAGAGAACTTTCCTTATGCACGAGCTCCTTTAAATATTATATGTTAACTAGCAAAGAGACAGTGACTGACCACAAGTAGTTGCCTTAATATTCCAGTGTACATGATGAAATTGTATTTCCTTTAACTTTTTATACAGATTTTAACTTGCATTGCAGAAAAGAGGTGATCCCGAGAGACTAGGGCAAACTGCACAGTCAGACACCCAGTGTCCTAAATAGGCTGTCCTTTCTTGTCTTCATTATTTATTTATTTATTTGTTTGTTTTCTAAGATAGTTTCATTTCAGTTTTTCATTTTAGCTACTGCAGAAATTGGCAGTATCTAGAAAAGGCCTCTAAATCGCATACCCATTTTAAAAATATATGTTGATAAAATGTGATTAAATATACAGATATATAAATATATGACACATATTCATATATATGCAACTGTAGCAAACGAAGTTTTATATTTACTGGTTTTAGTTTATAAAAACAATTTTATGACATAGCATTTTTTGGTATAATATTTTACAAGTTACTGTCATAAAACTGGCTTTTCATACTGGAAGAATCTTTGTCAATCTCAGTTATGATGTGTTGTGTTACTCTATTTAATCTCTTTTTTCCCCTCAGGAAATGCAGAAAATGAGCCAATCAGCAGAGAGGGGGAAAAGCAGGCAAAGATAAATAAATACCTCATGGTTGAAGTCTGAGCTAAGTAATTGGTTTACATTTTTCACTGAATATTGCCTCATCTATCTCAGCTATTGCCTCACTGTGACACACTGACCACCCCAAAAGGAAGAATTTTTTTATGTTTTCTCCTGTTTACCTGTTGTCCATTTTCATATTAGCTCAGCTTCCCATCCATCCTCTCAGCAACTTGATTCTCCAACTGACACTACTTTCAGTTTATTCAGGTCTCTAGGTTTCTTTCTTTCTGTATCATTTGCTTTTCATCCTACATTTGGTCCCCTCCATAGGCCTTCTGCTCCAGAGAAGAAAGTAAAGAGAGGAGACACTACTTCCTTTATTTAACATGAAGCTTAACATGAACTGTCTCAGAAAAATTGATAATGGGTTGACAGAAGAATGTATTATGAACAGAGGCAGAACAAGTAATTAAGGGTTTTTTTGTTTGTTTGCTTGTTTGCTTGTTTCTTTCTCCTTTGGGAAACACCAAAAACCTTTGGAATTTCCATACTGAATAAAATTATAATTATCAACCTGTGACACACTCAATCTGCCACCCTTAAACCAATGAATTCGTAAGAAAAACTCAATATTCAATCTTAGTTTTACTCATATTGTCAATAATAATCCCTCAAATATAGCTTCCTTTGCACAGATGAAATGGAAACACAAAGTAATTTTATAAATATTTCTGAAATATGCCATTTGACTCTGAGGGACCACGCATTCTGTTTCAGGATTTCCACACAAATATAGGACAAGCAAGAACCTCTGTTCCTGGGGATAGAGAGAGAAGATTAGAAACTGTGGGACGGGTTGGGAAGGAGGAGAACAAGTATGACTATGAATAGATGTAAGGTGAAGATTGGCAAAGAATACAGATATTGTCAAAGTCTACTCTTGGTTTTTCTTTTTTTTTTTCTTTTTTTTTTTTAAATGTGAAGCATGAGAGTTATACAAAAAGCACAAGAGCTTAAGCTATATCACTGCAGAGGTAAGGCAAGAAATCAGAAGAAAATGATCAGTAACACTCAGGAAAGAGAGACAAACTGAAATCCATGGAAGTGCACAACTTAAAAATAACAACTCTCTTGGTTGGCAGGGTAAAAAATAAACTGTCTTTGATTTTCAGCTTCAGATCCAGAAGGCATAGTTAGCTCTAGGAGATATGATTTTATCTTATTTTTATATCTTTTGGAATTTCTCTCATTATAAAATATGTTTGCAAGAAATGTGTATTTTTAGGACACTAAGCAACTGAATATGAAAACACGAAAACATATCTGTGATGCAGCAAAGATTTGAAGAAGGAGTTTAAAATCTTTCTTCTTGCTGATGCATTTTAAAGCTTATTTTGTTCCATTTGGTCTCTCTCTCTCTCTCTCTTTTTTTCCTATTTCTTTTTTTTTTCCCCTATTTCTCTTTTTTTTCCCCCGCCTTGTCCTAAGAGTATGAATCAGTTTCATTGCTTAGCTATTTGAAACAGTGGAAGGACCCTGTTGTCATTGACATACACACATAAAATAAATAAACAAATAATACAATTGCAAAGATGAGGAACAACAGATAGGTGGAGTGAAAAAAATATGGGAGACGAAATCATAGTATGAAAGTAAAAACATTGTGTTCTTTCCTCCAGGGAATCCGTACACTAAAAAGAAATCTGTTATTTTCAGGTAGGTGGAAAGCTTTGCCAAAGACTTAAAATTCTGGTTTTGAACCACTGCTATAGAGAGTGTGAAATTGGAAAGAAAAGTTATAATTTCCAATGCAAAAGTAATTCACTGATACTGTAAAATATCCTATTTAGTAAGGCTGTCAATAATACAATACAGTGTAAACCTTCCTAACACAACATAGAGTAGAATAACTAATGACTTCACTTTTCTAAAAGTCATCTTAACCTTATTTTGTACTTACTATTGTTTGTAACTAAGATACAGGAAACAGAATTTTTTGCACATTTTGGGATTATGCAGAGAGATTAAACTATATAAGTCCTCTGAAAAAAATAGATTTTTTATATGTACACATTATGTATATCTCAGTATCACATTTATTCAAAACCATATTCGCCTTCACGTAACAATGTATTCTGGTGCTAATCATAGAATAGTGTTAGGGAAGAAACCATTATACATAAGTTGCTTCCTACTGACCTGAGTAGATCTGATGTGCCTGCTGGTGTCCTTCTGAGGAAGCTGTTCCTCAGGATCTTCTACTATATCTGTATATTGTGATTAAATGATAGAGTGAATCTTTCAACATAAGTACCACATTTTTAGGTGTGCATGCTCAGATGAAAATAAAGTGTGCTATTTTGGATTAAAACATTTGTGTGTTATGTATATACATACACACATATATACAAGCATCTATGTATATATATGTATACTCACATAAGCAGGACATTATTGGACCTTCATGAAGCTGTAGCTTTGAAACCTCATCCTGACACTATGCCGCAACTGTCCCTTTTTAAGTAAAGTTTATAATTCTGAAAGATTACATAGGAAGTACTGTATGTCCCCTATATAAATAAAATAGAGTAATAAGGAAAGAGCAATGTGCAATTATGTTTTTTGTCACATCACGTTATTATTTCAAAGCTCATTTCCTTTTATTGACACTAAAAGAGGGGACTGAACATCTCAGCGTTTACCATGTCCTGACTTACCTGTTTGGAAGTGACGACCTGTAAACAAACCAGTAAGCAATCAACTATCAGGTGCGTTAATGTTCAGATATATCATTCCCTATTCAATTTCACCCAGATTAGTCACCTCATAATGTGCTCACTGTGGTAGAAAATCTGTAGTCTCCTAGAAAAATTTTCCTTTTCTTTTTCCTCATCCAGCCACAGAGCTACTACAATGCCATACAATCCAAAAGACATACTGTCCATGGCAGTGCAAAACATAAAAGCCAGGTGACTCTGCTTTAGTGGGGTGGTTGCACTAGTGTATCCTCACAAGTCCCTTCCAAACTCAATCCTTATGTGATTCTGTGAAAATAACAATCAGCAACTTTTATGGTTACAAGCTTATTTTTCTTCTTTTTCTGAATAGAAGAATGAATGCTAACTCTAAAAAAAAAAAAACAAAAAAAAAAAAAAAAAAAAAAAAAAAAAAAAAAAACCAAAAACACCAACCTGTGCTCCTTAAATCATAACAGATTAGTCTTAACCCAAGATCACCTCAACTTCAGCAGCATTCAGCCACCACTACAATATTAAGTTATTAATACAATATGAAGTTACTGTATTATGAAAAGTTCTGAAATTATAGGATCTAGCAGTATAATGAAATGAAGTTGAATGCCGCCAGCTAAAAGTTATAATAAAATCAAAACAACTGGATTCTGAGATAAACATATATCTGCCTTGACTGACTCTGAAAAGTCTCTCTTTCTCAAACAAACAAATTTGAATGAATCTGAGCTTTATTTATTAAATTGTTTGTTTTTCATTTTTGCTCTCTAACTTTCTTATGGATTCTTTCTCTGTGCCAACGGGAGCTATTTAGGAGACCAAAAAAATGTTATATTCTATGTTGTCAAAGTAATTCAGTTACTGGATAGTGGGAATACTATGGTAAAACCACAATGCTTTTTACTTTGGGCACAATAATTGGCTCCCTGAGTTAAAAGGAACTCATGAGAAACATAAGCTTGACCACCACTTGGTTTTACCCAGAAAAAAATAATATTTGATTTATTTGGATTTAAGCACAAAGTCTAATAAACAGACTGATAACTGCTGCAGACTTTTTCAGCAAGCAGAAAAAAATAATAGTAATAGCATAAGCTATGGGAAAGTTTTAACAGCTTTTGTAATTTGAATATATTGATGCCTTAATATTAAAAGGAGAAGCAATAGTTATAAAATTATCTCCCTTCTATGAACCAATGAAAGTGGGAGAAATAGCGAAAAAGAGAGAATGGATGAATACATTCTCGTCCCTCTGTTCTCTCCCATATGCTGTAACACTTTATTCTGTTTATATTTTGTTTAATTTTTATGTCTTTTATGGAAAATCGAAACCAACAGAAAGCTATTCTTCCAATCTAAATTTTCCAAACTACTCTGTAACATAGGAAAATTTATTTTGCCCAGCTGCTCACCAGTTTGTGACAGATGCCTGGAGTACAAGAATCAGTTGAAGCTCTTGATACTTTTGGTCCCTCCTGCACACATAGTAACCCCAAATGTTGCTAGGGGATATTGGGAAAGCTGGTCTTGTAATGTGGACATGGTCATGCTGCAGAAATATGCAAGCCCTTTCTTAAATCAAATTCTTGTTCAGTCATCAAAATACCCTCAGATGGCTCAAACCATAAAGATGGGCTGGTGTGCAGCAGCCTCCATAGGGATTCATTGCATCACTGGTGCTGTTGCATCTCATCATATCATGCGCTCATTTCTCCAATGACTCATCCTTCACGAGGCCCTGTACCCAACCTCAGCTTAAACCTGTTATAAGCAAAAGCAAAACATGGGGGTGAGAGAGGGATTATTTGAAAATATAGAAATGTGTACTTATATAAAGAAAAAAAAATCAATATAATCATACAACTAAATTTTCTCTAGAAGTACTTCCTACTCGCCCCTTCCTCCCCGCCCCCACCTTTTCCTTATGTTACACTCATTTTTTTCATTGGCTTTCTGGGGATCTTGAGGGCAATGGTTTCAAACTAATGGTACAGATGATTAGGGAGGAAGAAGAGGTGTACGAAAAAGTGTTACTGTCCTCAGTCCTTTGACAAGGAATATGTTGTTGATGTGGATGGTTTTTATCTTCCTCACCTTAGGATCTGCTTGAGATCATTCCAATTTGTTTTCTAACACACATACATTTTTCTTTCACCTTGCATATTTATGATACATCTAATTTTACTGTATATGGTGCATTTTATGCATGTCAGATACTATTTCTCTTTCCTCTTCACTGACCTTAAAATGAATTTTGTCCAGCTCTAGGTCTGTATTTCTTCATCTGAACTTTGGTGCATTTCTCATAGCCCTGGGACTCTTTGCTTATCAGCCCGCAACCTGTACTCTTACGTATCACATCCTGTGTCCTTACTCCTCAAAGCCAATGCCATTGACAGCTGACCTAGGTACAGCTCTGCTGGGCTCTTTGGTGGTGGTGTAATTATTCACTCAAGCATAATCATCACAGAGAACCAGAGAGATGCTCATTTACCCTTGAGGATTTGGGCTTTATTTTAGGATAAAAAGTTTTAAGGACTTTGCATAAACTTGTGTTCTAGCTCTTCAGTTTTGTAAATTAATATATTTCTTTCGCACTGACTCCTAACATTAGTTTTACTAAGTCTGTACACCAAAACTAGAGAGGCCTAAGTGAATGGATATTATTTGTGTTTTCATTATCGAAATTGTAATGGTGTAAAATTTCATCAATTTCTTATGACTTTACCTTTATTCTTTAAATCATTTTAATGAGTCTATAAGGAAAAAGTCTTCAGGGTTTTGCTAGTGTCCCCAAGATTAAAGCAACATTAGCTTTTTACAAAACTTGAAAAAGAAACTCGAATGTTCTTGAGTCACTTGAACAATCTTCAGTCTTCTTGAGCATGTCTGTGTGCCTTAAAAGAAAAAGTGAATGCTGACATCTTGATTGTTTACCATTTGATGATGATAAAATTATAATTCTATTTTTTTCCATTTACTCCTATTAGACTGTTGCCATATACCTTCTTATTATGTGGCAGAATTCTCTACAGTCAGTGACTTCTGATATGAGGCAATCTAGCCACAACATTCAAATTCTTTTTATTTTCTCAACAGAATTTTTGGGATGGCTGAAAACTAAAACCATGATAGGTATTTCCTCATATTTCCAGATTAAGCAGGGTAGATATGACATCAGTATTTCTTGCCAGTTTCTCAAGTGATTCCCTACTTAAATAATTCATTGGTTTATTATTTCTTGTGTGCAGGATTAGGAGACCAAACACTTAATAACAAATGCCTTTGCAGGCTAGTAAATTAAAGAGTGTAACACGTTTTCTTTTACTGGGACAAAAAGAATATGCATTCTGCGTAAGGACAGAGGTAAAAAAACCCACAGTCTTTATAGCCCATAAGTATCTATGTTCTCAATAAACAGTTAATCAAAAATGAATAAATAAATGACTCATATAATTTAATATAGAATAAATATATAAGATGCTAGATAAATTTGCTGTCATTTTATAATAATCTACCTTTAGTCTACAGACTTTAGTACAGAATGATACCCTTCTCTTTTGCATATTTATCATTAAAATTTTCCAGAACCAAACCCCTTGTTAGGTTTAGCAAACTAAAAAACCCTTATATCCTGACACAAACTCTGTCTTTCAAATATTATATAGAAAAATGCTATAGAAATTTTAGATATTTGTACTATATCTGAATTTTCAATCTACATTACTGATGGTGTGTGGATTTCCATAGAGCAAATCAACATAAAAAGGTAGAAATAATGATAATAATAACAGTCACAAAAGAAAATTATGTAAGCAGGAGATGATGCAAGGTGTATAGACAATTACTGAGACAAATTAAGAAGTAGCCTCGAAGTGGCCTCCTGCAATATCATTAATTGACTGAACATTTCTGTCACGGGTCCCGGCGACGAAGCCCAGGCTCCGTCGCCAGCGGCCGCAGAATGGCGTTGCAGCCGCCTCCGTTAGCCGGCCGTGACAAAAGCCGGCCCCCGCTGGTGATGGATCCCAGCGGGGAGATGTGGGGCGCCACGCGCCAGCAGCTCCAGCGGTGATC
>PTEX01000026.1:3825484-3905480 GCA_003342815.1 Eudromia elegans
AACAAAGAGGCTAAGACACAGAACAAAGAGGCAAAGACTCTGAAAACAAAGAGGTAAAGACACTGAGGACAAAGTAGCAAGGAGCTTAAACTGTTGCATCTATAAGGACACTTCAAACAAAGAAGTAAAGAGCTCAAACTGTGGAGCAAGCAGGAAAAGAGGATCTCTAAGCATGGGAATGAACGAGCTCAACAGAACCGAGCAACCTGAGGGGCGGTGGAGGGACTCACTGGTCCCTGCCACCCCATCAACTATAAGCACATACACATTAAGGGGAAATATGGAGGTTAACCAAACCCTGCTCTTATTTGAGCATCAACGAGGGGATAAGGAGCCGTGCACTGCAACACATTTCCAAGCACGTATCTAAAAAGGATCCATATTTTTAGGATTTACTGAGTACTGAATATGGGTTTTCCACTGAGCTCAGTCAATTTGAGCCTTGGTGTCCACGAGAACAGCAAAAGCACACTGCAATCAGTGGAGCCACTCTTCAGTACAGTGATAGTGTTTACTAAGCATAGAAATACTTCCTTGAATAACAAACAGTGTATTTTTTCTTGTGTCATCTGTAGTTTTAGGAGGAAAAACACATATATATAAAGCAAGATCTATATGTCTCCAGCAAGGATCAATGTGATCATACTTTGTATAGTAAATTAACAGCCAAAACACTATATAGCTAATCTAAACAGATTAGCTGTCTGAGTCTGGAAGTTGTATATATTATATACAGTTTATCTTGAACTGTTATATTAACTCAGTTACTCCATGTTGTATAAAAATAATATCTGGTTTATTGGTCCTCTGGGAAGCTTTTGAAATATTTGTATCTTTTTGAAAATGAGGTTTAACTTATTTGTTTAATTATTTCTCATGTATTATTATTTTTAATACAAATAAATGTCAGTAGGCATGTGCAGTTCTATAAATGTCGATGTACTAGGCCCAGATTTAACATCTAGTCATGATGCTTTTTCTTTCTTCTTAAACAGGGTGTCTGAATAGGACAGAGGGTTCTTAAATAGGATCTGTCTAAAATGCTTGTGCAAATCTTACTGACTTTGTTGATAAAAATGACCAGAAATTCTCCACTTTGTTTCATACAGAGAAAAAAGAATAGAAAGGTCAATGGTTCATGCCTCATTGACCTCTCCATTCTAGATAAAGGTCAAGGTCACCCTGATATGTAACCAGGCCTAACAGATATCTTGTATTTATTTAGTGATCCAAAGAGTTAATTTCTGCATATCCTTTGCTTTAACTCTATAAAGCTTAGGTAGAAATATAGTCCTCTCACATAATTTTTCACATTTGTCTCTTAAGTTCAATTTTGGATTTTTTTCTCTAATGACTAAGCCAGTTCTTGTAGCTTAGACATACACACACACATATTTTGAGAGAAGAATACAACAATCAATGTTCAAATAATGCATGTTTCTGGTTATAGCAAGCTCTTACTGTGGGGTAAAGGTACACCCTGCATGATTTCTTATGGCTAAATCCTTCTTACCTAGTCACAGCCATTATGTCATCTAGTGGCACAGGAGGTTTCTTAAAAGTCTAAGGGCTGTGATATGAAAAGTGTGTTTAGATAATGCAATAATTGGTAGATACATTCCTACATTTAAAAGTATGCACTCTAATGCTGGCAACCATTCTACAGTTTGAAATCAGCATTATAAACAGATGTATACAGTGTAGTTATGGTTACTGAATCATTTTCTTTACAAACTACCAGGCACGTAGGCTGTTCCACTAGTTTCTAAATGAAATAGTCATGTTCTATCCTTCCTGCATGACTCTTTGCACGCATAAATCAATCAAGGGCAATTATCAGTAAGAATGTAGAGGTTGTCTTTACTGAGAGATTTGTTGTAATTTCTACAGATTGCAGAAATCTAGAGGAAGACAAAGGGACCAGGCTATGGTAGTCAAATAGTAAATGGCTTTTAAAGAGATATGTTAATATGTGTTTCTCTCAAATCAAGCAACTAAACACCTTTTAGATAGTATGCACAGAAGAAATCATTTCACAGCTGAATAAGAAGGGTGGAAGTCTGTGTGTATGAGTCCTCTTCTGTATCTTCTGCATCTTCTCTTGCTATAAAGGAATACTGAAACCAGTGGAGGATCAATGATACTTTTCTCTCTCTTGTAGGAAGGAAAAAAAGTGGCAGACCTTTGATGATGTAAGTAAATTTCTGGCAGCAGAACAAGCAGATTTCTAGCTATGGTCAAACACAGTGCAATGGTGGCAATGGTATCCCAAATGGTATCATATAGGAAGCTTTTTCAATACAGGCATTATTCTTGAGAACTTTTGATCTAGAACTTACACTGAAGAAAAGTAGTAGTTTAAAAAAAAAAAGTTAGCGTATAATTCTTGTTATTAAATTCAACTATTCTTGTGCCCAGGTGATCTGGAGTAAATATACTTTCACTATATTGTGAAAAGCATTTAAATGTTTATTCCTGTCTCCTTAAGGAAAATTAAATATATTTTCTGTCTTTTTTCTTTTTTCTTTTTTTTTTAATGTGAAAGCAGAGGCAATTAAGATATTGTCTAAGGATACAGGAAATCTGATTAACAGATCAAAAAGACCATCTGTAGAGATCGAGTTTAACGCCAGGGGGTAATTCTCCTCTCCACAATGCTTATGTAAATCAACTTAATCCAGAAGGCTGAATGAATTTACTGTGAAAGATGGCTTTCCTTATTGGTAAATATGTATTTTCAGAAAGTGTGCTGTTGGGTATTGTTCAAAGCTGAGATTCAAAGTATTTCCTGATGTAACTGAAACATTTTAAAGGTAGATAAGTAAGTCTTCCAAACACAAGGGAGAACTACATAAGATCTACCTCACAAACAAATTTCCACTGAAAAATCTTTTAATGTCATCTGCAAATGACATTTTTGGTAAGCCTTTCCTTCATTCTTCTCCCTCTCCACCCAGTTCTTTAATGGTCATTTTCCTCTCCAGTCTGGAAGATAACAATTCATAGTCTCTTAAGGTTGAATATAAGTACATTGTTCTGTGAAACTACTTGTTATATTTCAGCTTGATAAGCTCATATTTCTTCCTTAAAACATTCTACTAAGGAGAAAAAAAAATATAATTTGAAGGCACAGACATACAGAAGTATGATTTTCCAATGCAGGTCAGGGGAATTTAGAGAAACTAATCATCTACTTAAAGAATTTAACACTCTTAACTAAGAGTGTTTTACTCTCCTTCTCTTCCTCTCTCTCGTTTCAACAATTTTTACAGCCTGTAAGAGAAACATTAAGCCCTGGTTTGGAAGCAACAAGGTTCATGGGTTTCCAATACTTTTAAAAGTAATTTAGACCAGTAAGGGCCTCAAATCTCAGAGAATATTTTGTTGATGACCAGAAGTCCCATGTCTCTCTATAAAAGAAAAATGTGGGGATGTATTTGAGTTCATACAGAAAGAAATATTGGAAAACATGATTTGTCTATTAGTTTTGTTGGAAGAGTCAGGCATTAAAGGGCTTGAACTGCAGTATATCAGCATTGAAATTCAATGCGGCAAGAATGGATAAGGACCGCTTCCAGTGGCAATATTTATTGCAGCCTGCATGGCTTTCTTTTTAAGGAAACAGGATTGCATCAGCTTCCCTAGACTGATGCTACACTGTGAGAGAAAGTGAGCAACAATTTTTACTCTAAGGAGCTTGCAATCTAAATGCATTAGACAAGCCAAGGGCATCAGGAGACAAAGACAGAAGAGGTAATATGACCAGTTCAAGGTTATGTGGCCAAAAGCAGAGCTGAAAGTTGCTATAGGTTTCATAGACCACTGCTGTAGTGCACTCATTTTTCTGTTTGCTTTGGTTTGCTTTTTTCAATACCAAGACCAAAACAGGATTCTATGCTCACATCAAAATTTTCTGTGAATTCAGTAATTCCCATCACACCTATCTAACCTAGTGTCTTCATATAAAATAATTTCTATTCTCCGTTAAGAGGATGAACTTCTGTATTAACAATAACATTTTCTGTGAATTACTTTGTGGCTGGAAGGAGAACTTAAATACGAGAACAAGTCATCCTTCAAAAATGAATAAATACATTTCAAAATGAGATATACTAGTGTAATAACTATTCTCCATACTTTTAATGTAGACTCTTGATTTAGTTTCAGATGTGAGATGCTACATGCACTTCTGATGTGAAAGCAAAGTTTTCATGACTGTTTACATTTAGAAAACATGAAATGCTTCTTAATCTAGACAATTTTTTTTAGAAAGAGGTATTTCAATTCACTTTGTTCTTGTTTTATTATACTAATTAGGTTCTAATTAGGGAAAAAAATCAGAGAGTCATTATTTTATTCTTTCCAGTAATATATAATTCACTTCAAAAAATAGTATTTGTGTTCTTACTCCACTGAAACATTCACAAAAATATTAGCCCCACATTACAAAATTTTACATACATATATAAGTTATCTTTTCAGCCCTTGTAATTTCTCATATTTCATAATTAATCAGCATTTTGGGTAAAACTAAGCTTTTGTTTTGTTGTGTTTTTTTTTTTTCTAGGGGGAGAAGGGAGGTTTAATGAAACTGGATAATCTTCAACTTTTGCTAGTCTATAAGGAGTATAAGAACATTTATATGCTCCAACACCTAAGATATACATGATTCTTCAAATAAAAGAAGAGTCAGGCACTAGGGAAATATCTATTTCAGTCACCATGACAAATGCTCCCATGCTGAAAATGATTGCCAATCTCAGCTTTAACTATATTGATCACACCAGTACAGGAATTCTAAGGTCATTTTTACATGAAAGAGTTCCAGCAAATTTTATTATATCTAAACTGCCTGTAAATTAGTGCTTGGATATGGGGAATTCATGAGAAAGGGTTAACACTAAATTAGAATTAAGTCAAACAAAGGGTAATCTCATCTTCTTGGGTAGAATTTAAAACAAAAATTAATCTAGTCTTCACATCCCATTCCAGAAATAATGGAAGCTATTACCATTAGTTGCTATTACCATTAGTTGCTGATTATTTAAATTATTACATTAAAATGGTTAAACTCAGGATTTCTGCAACTTGTGCAGGATTTTGAAAGTGTTTCCTTAAAGTCTTTGTCAGCTGTACAATATGACTAAGAATTTTCTTTTTCATAGGAATCTAGAGTGTTGACAAGTTATGGACATGAATGCAAAATAAAAGAAAATTCCATGTAAAACGAAGATATAGTACAAGAGAAATGAATAGGTAGTGATAACTATTTAAAAAAAAAAAAAGTTACTTTACACGTAAAGAGAACAATCACATACTGTTTTTCTTTTACATGATTCTTTTTTTAAAATAGGTTCTATAAAAGTCCCATGACAATTAAATAAAAGGATATCATACTAGCAGACAACTTATCTGTGATTTAGTGATATGCTTATATTCCACTTTCCCAGAGAACACACACACGTTGCTTTGGGCAACTGTGAATTTCTTACAGAAACAATGACTTCTAATTACCGTTGCCTGGTGCATCACGGCATGTGACATTTGGGTTGATAACACTATCACCACTGCATGCCTGAAGTTTGTTACATCTGAATTAGACAGATAAATCCATGTATCACTGCTAAAGTAGAAATTTTATGGAGTTGATAATTTTTGAGCCTGAAGCAAGTTGCTGCATATAAGGAGTCTTTTTTTCTTTTTTTTCTTTTTTCCTCAGTTGTTATTACTTCTTTGTACTCCCAAATGTACGTACGTATTTAAAGACAAACTTTAGAAATCCTGAAAAGCAAACAGACACCACTGCAGAGACAAGCAGAGTGCAGATTTTTCCCATTTTTTTAAGTTATTGCTGTATCTTAAATCCATGTGGGAAAATTCTACCAGATTGAACTGTACTTCTGTGAAACACTGGTGATTGCATGGCAGGCCATTTTACAGGAGGTCATACAAGTTAAACCACTACAATAGAATACAGTATATGGCACGAACATTGATTTTAGTAATAGCCTTTATTAAAAGTGGACATTGGCTTTTCTGATCCTTGAGCCATCACCTAGACTTTGTGTAGATACTCACGTACAGCATTTCATCTCCTAAATAAAAAATAATTGATCAAATTTACCACTTCAGTCACATTATTGAGAATTCTAGTTATGCTATTTTACACTTCAACTTTATGTCAAGGACACCAGGGTTAAACTCAAAGAGAAAACTACAAGAGGTCTTTCCTAATTCTATTCATTTCATCTAGTCATTAACATTCAATCTTCTTCTAGTCATTAAAATTACATCTTTAACACATGCCCTTGTTATTCATTTCTTCTAATATTATTCACAACACCCACCCAATTATCCATACTTAGCAAATCTAAATGAAATCAATATCTATCAAATAGAATCATGTTCTTCCTTCATTTTATTTCTTATTCTTAATTAAATTATTTTTATTCCTACATGTAAAAGTAACTTTATTATGCATTTTCAGTACCTTTATTAACATTAGTTCTAAACCTACCGAATTTTCTTCCTACATGTGCGTTTCAAAAACGATCTTAGTAACGTCAGGCAAGTAATTTTGTCATGCAAGCCCACTCCTTCACTCTAAGTCTGATAATACATCTCATGGAAGAAGAAAGCTGGTGAACTTCTACCTACAGACTGACTGTACATTGATTCTAGTCACTGAATTTCTTTTTTGTGATCATTCTCACTCTTTCTGGTGGAATCTTCATGAAGATTACAAACTTCTGCCCAATGCTATGTAGTTAGGCTAGGTAGTATCAAAGTGGAGAGCGTAAAGGAATCAGTGTACCAACCCTGTACAAGAGAGCAGGATTTCTGTCAGCTTGCGCTATATTTTATGTTCGGCAGCACATCTAAATTGGCCAGCCAGTATCTGCAGAATGCCTTTTTTGCCAGAGAAGTGTCTGGCACCACTTACTTTGCTTTCTCTCACCATATCATCCAAGTGGACACAGCTGTTAAGGGCAGGATTTCCCCTAGTAAGTCTTTTCATTAATCTTATGCTTCATTTGTCTGGCCAAAGCTCTCATTTCCTAATGTGAGCTTTTGGAATGAATCTTGGAAAATGAAATATGCAGAAAAATTATTTTCCTCTACCTCTTATTGCTAAAAGCCACTCAATTTAGAATGTGTTCACTTCCTACAAAATAAAATACATGGAATAGATCCTTTAAAAGGAAGTGAAAGTCACATGGAAGAAACTGGTCTTTGCTCACCTCTAGAAGGTTACTGTTAAGGAAAAGGAATAAAAATGTTCATGTGTATTTGGAAAGAGAAGGTAAATTCATATATTTACTTCCTCTGAAGCATTTGCAGTGACATAGAGCAGTCTCATAATGTATTTGTGTGTTTTATCTTATTACTGATTGTAGAGTATAAATGCAATATATAAAAGTGACTACTTGTATCTTAACTTATTATTTATTATTATTTTTACCTCTGAAAATATTCTCTCACAATGTGTTCAGAAGTAATAGAGAGATGAGGTAGATAGATTGACTTGATTGCTGGAAGGCATTTGATCCAACATAGCAGCTCAGGATGTGTTTTTACTCATGTGGCATAAGAGATCCTTGGATAAAGACTCAGCTCCTCAAGGCTAACTTTATTACTACCGCCACGTATGTATAGCTTAGGTGCCAAGCACATATGCCCAAACTCCTAATCCACCTGGGCAGAGGAGCCTGAAGTTATGCCTTTTATAAGGGAGTCACCTGTAAGTCTTCCACACTGCACTGAACATCTGTCCCAGAGGACATAAGGTCTTTTTCTGTCTTCACTGGGATGTAGCTGCAAGAGTATCATTCCATATAATCACAGGATCAGAGAGCCCAAGCTGAGAGGACTGTGGGAGGCTCCTGACACAACACCCCGCCTATGGAACTGCACATGTGGTGAAGACTTTTGACGGCAGACACTGCCGCGCGGCTGCCACAGGATGGTAAATGCAGCGGCCATTCACCAGCCCATCAAAGTTGGCCCCCTCCGGCAGGAGAGGAGTTAGGTGGGGCAGCACGCACACCAGGGACCCCGCACCGAAGCTTGGAGTGAGAGCGGGGGACGTCCACCTGTCGATCCCACCACACACACCCCCCACACACAGTGCCGGCTTCGCACATACACAGAAGACACGCACTCAGAGATCAGTGGCAGAACATCCAACTTTATTGTGGGGCTGGCAGGAATATATAGGGGAGCCGTGCTACTCTGACACTCCTGATTGGTGGCGGTGCAGCCACGCTGTTGCCCCCGATTGGTGCCCTTGGATCGGGCGATGATGCTCCTGACCACGATTGGAGGCCTCAGGATCCGGCTAGCTATTGGATGCCTCCTGTGGCGGGAGATCAGCGGGCCATGGTTGGTCGGAGGCTCCTGGTCTGCCCAGCAACGCTGGTGAGACCGAAAACGCTCTGGCCCCCACCTCACCGGGGTCATCAGGAGGTCAGGCGGCTGGCTCTCCCATATATTCCTATAGCCCCCTAACTATTTACATTATATACATATATACAAGATAGGCTGCCTGGCTTGGTCCTCTCTCATGCACAAAACAGAGGGGCAGGACTGCGTCCTGCAACAGACTTTCTCCCTGCCAGGACCAGGCACCTCCAAGGCTGAATCCAGCAGTACTTCTCTATGCACAGAGGCACTCCCCCAATCTGTTAATGGCTGCGCCCTCATCCTGATTCTCGGCAGCTCTCCAAGGGACCTGCTGGCGCTTTCTCCATTCAGCTCGGGGATGGGCAGCTCTTCCCCCTCCCGCTCCCTGGTGCATTGAGCACTCCCAGTTGGTGTCATCCAAAACCATTCTCAGATTTCATTCATTCGGTCTCTTCCTGCATGTCACTGGTGAGGTATTTAGTCAGACAGGCCTCAAAGTAGATCCATATGGTAACCCTCCAGCCCTGTACGAGAGGTAGAACAGGACCATTAACTACTTACCTCTGCGTCCAGCCATTCAATCAGATTATTTTTAATCATCTGGTTGATGAGACATGCCAGACTTTAATACAAGAATATCAACGGAGGTGATGTCAAAAGTCGCGCTACAGGTGAGGGAAATAACACCTACTGTTCTTCCACCTTCAAAAAATCCTACTCATTTATGATAGATAACAATTATGTTGGTCAAGCACGATTTACTCTTCATAAATGACCTTCTCCTTCATATATTCAGAGATATTCTTCAAAAGGTTTCATGGTTTCTTCAAAATAGTTTCATGATTTTCCCAGGGACCAAAGTGAGGTTGACTGCTTGTGCCTTCTGTATTGTGATTTCACCTTCTTTAGAAGATAGGTTTAACATTTGCCCTTGCCCAGTCGTAAACTATCTTCTCCTAGTCTTTCTGGTCTTTTAAAGAGGATAAGAGAGTAGTCGGGTGAGGACGTGGGCCATCTAGTTCAGATGTACCCCTAGGATGCATTTTTTTTTGACTGTTCTTCACTTTTTCTTTGAAAGTAGAACCTGCTTTGTTTTGAAAGGTTATGCTTTAATGTTTTGCTATATTTGTTTATTTATTAGTAAGCCTCTATATGACAAAGTGCTTGTGTTACAATTAAGAAAATGCAAGTCTTAAAGCTAAAGATTTATGCATTAGATTATGCAGTGGTTTAATCACTAAAAGGTTTATTTTTATAGTAAGAATTAATAGGTTTATTTTTATAGTAAGGGTACACATAAGTGTTTGCAGAAACTGCATGTGACTGCTGGATATGATAAATACACTAGAAATGCAAAGTGGTAGCATTTTTATTAGCATTTTTATTTTACTTCTATTTTGTAATCCTTACAACGACACCTATGTAGGTAACTCCTAACCTCTGCTTAGGAGTTTTAGTGTTTAGGAGAGAGATAGTCATCTGAGTACATTTAAGGTATTGGTCAATATTGTCTTTTTAGGTTCACATTGATTAATCCAGGTTTTGTCAAACTACATAAAGAGAAAATACAGAAGAACAACTAGCATCAGTTTTCCATGGGAACAGGATTTGTAGATAAAATTACACCTACAAAAATGCATGAAAAAAACAGTTCTATTCCTTTTCAAACTTCACTGTCCCCCCAGCTAATTAAAATGAGTCTTTCATGCTCATGCGTTTAGTTTGGAAGTAGCGTATGTAAGATGTTAAAACACTGAAAAGTGCCAGAGCTGTGAATTCTTGATGCTGTCATAAAAACATCTCAAGTATTCTAAATCGACAACACTTACGTAAATCAAACCATGTTTCTGAAACCTGTATCTACAGCATAGTAAACATCTAAAAGTAGCAGCTACTTCTGAGGATATATAGTTGAGATTTGGAATTTTTTTTCCCAAGTTGAATTAGTAGCTTGAGGAGAAAGAGGGGAATTTATAGGAGGATGGGGAAATCCCTCTTATAAGACCATGTTTATTTACAAATATCAAAGGCATTTTCTCCTGTGCTGTGTGAGCAAGGCACATGGAGCTGGTGTTACTGTGTCAGTATTAGATCTGTCAGAACTGCATGCAGTACTGTCCTGGTGATATTGTTTACCATTAGTAGATGAAAAAGGAGCTATCTGTAACTTTTAAAAGAGTCACAAATTCATAAAATAGTAAAAGCTGCCTGCTAAAAGACTGAAGTTTTCCCTATGAGTGCGTTGAATAGAAGCAAGAAGGATTCCTGAGAGAAAACTTTTAAAGGAGAAGCAGTTTACTGTGCAACACAAGAGAATACAAAGATTACAGCGTTTGTCAATGAATGCAATCTATCGTATGTCCTTCACTTATTTCTAATAGAGACATGTCATACTGTTCACATGAAGGGAGATATATGTGAAAAATGAAAGATCGTTAACCTACAAAAGCTACAACTGAACAGTGTTTCAAAAACATAGGGTAGATGTGCAATATATTTGCAACTGAAACTGGTTAAAATGAATGGGTAGGGAGATCAAAGCATTCTTGACAGAAGAGTTGAAAAAGAGAAAAACTTTTCCACAAAAAAAAAAAAAGAAACATTTAAGCTGATTTTTTAATGTATTAATTTGAATGACTGCTAGGATTGTGCATCAATAATGACAATGAGCTTTCAGTCTGTATCTGTTCACTGCTAGTCCCAATTCTGAAAGAATTTTAAAAAAATAACAATCAAGGAGGCATGGTACTCCAGTGAAGACTTTATTATTATTATTATAGAGTAGAAATATTAACTTCTGTCCCTCTTAGTTGCACTTTATTAAAAGAACTCTAAAACGATGTCTCTAACTAAAATTCTGTAGACTTATTTAAGTATATAAATAAGTAGTCTTATTTAGCTAATGGGAACTCTTCTGAAAATCAATATTTTTCCGACTCTTGTATATGGAAATAAAAGCTTCATTGTAAACATCCATTTCACACAGAAAAAGATTGGTTCTAGCTGATAAACTGTAATTCATTTCCTCTTAAATTGATCTTTTCTGCATTACAGCAATGCTTTCAGGATTTAGACAATGCAGGACTAAATGATTGTTTGACACAAATGCAAATTGGTCATACAGTTTTCATATACAGCATCTGCTCATATGTATGATATTATGTTGGCTGAAATACCTAAAAATCAAAAATCTTTGCATAAAAAAGGGGATTTTTGTGTCTGAGAAATTTACTGTAGCATACCAAGCAATAAGCATGTTCAGATGAAAGTGGTACTGGAGCTCTGAGGTTTTTTTCACATTTTTTTCTCCACAGCAATAGGTCTGTAAATGCAGTACTACACTGTAGTAAAAATCCAATAAAAAAAAAATAGTTTTTTTGAATTAAATGGAATATGTTTCCCTCTCTCCTTCTCTCTGTGGGCCAGTTAAAGAGCTAAAATACAAACAAGCACTTCCACCCATACAATTCAAATAAAGAACACTGCCACTTGCACTGTCAAGTTCTTCAACTCTTACAAGGTTGCCAATAATAGCCCCTTAATCTTTTACAAATGTTGCTAAAGGACCTATTCTATTTCTTGATGCTACTTTAATTATTTTTGTTTGTAATAATACTCCTACACATCCCTTAACTATTATATTGCCATTGTTATTCTCCCAAGTCAATTTCAATAAAAGGGCATCTGTTAGTGATTGCTAAAAAAAAAAAAAAAAAAAAGGTTATTTCTATAGCAATGAGTCTTCAGGGTAATAATTAGTGATTACATACAGGACAATTGCTTATTTAAATAGAGAAAGAGACATCAGGTTGTTCCAAAACTTAGACTGTAATATTCCAAGGAGTTAGACAGAGTTGGACAGAGTGTTGGGCTTGCTTATGTTGAAGTCAGTGGAACCTCAGGGAGAAGATGTTATATCCAGTGTTTTTACTTGCCTTGGAAAGGTCTCAGATTACAAATGGTAGCTCTTTTATTTCACTAACTGATATGGAACTGTTACAAATCTCTTACCTAATTGGTGGGTATCTCACTGGCCTCTTAACGACCCTCTTTTCAACTCTTGTAATTTGTGTTTAACTTAGATTAAATTTTTTCAATAAATACAGCAAGCATCAGAATAAATATTGCAAGTCAAATGCTAAAGAAACGATGCCTATAGTTTTTCTAATTCCAATATTCATTTTATCTCCCCATAGTAATAACCAACAGCTCAGAACTGAATTCAGAGTACTCATGCCAAGGTCTCTTGAAGGGATTCTGTACTTCATTTGCTTTCAAGGAAGTGTGTTTGCACAGGTTCCACAGCTGTTTTTTAAAGACCTGTGCCAAATCACAACCTTCATCTGTGGCCAAACAGAAGAGGTCATTTTTCTCCCGAGTAAAGAACAGAATGAATCAACACTATCTGAGCAATCTTGGAAGGCTGCAATCTCGATTTAAGCTGAAAACCATTACCATGAAAACAATGATGGAAGAGATCAAAGTATGGAGTTGTTATGGCAACTGGCATACAGAAGATAAGTATGTAGATGAGAGAATACAAGCAATACAGAAAAAAAAAAAAAGATGAGATAAATTAGACTGCTAATTAGGAACCCATTCATGCCCTTGCCTCTCTTGAAGGGAGTAAAATATTTCTCCAATGTACATCAGCTGTTTGGCTGATGAACACTCAGCAGTTAGTGACAGAAACTTATTCTTGACCATTTTCTGCTCAAAAAGAACAGAACAAACATCAAATCTGTGTTCTAGGTTGTGTGGGGCCAATGGTTTCTTTCTGGCATGAGAGGGAAGCTCTTCGCCTTCTGAGCCCCTTTCTTCATTGGACACAGGGAGCTCCTGAGCAACAAATTCATCTATCATCCCTTAACATCCAAGACTTCAAGCAGCATTGGCAAGGCAGGTCCCACCATCCAAGGATCTCACACACAGATCTCATTTTACAATCATTTCTCATTCTACAGCATATTTAGGTGCATCTTTCTTCTTCAAACATATTCTTGTTAGTACTGATTTCAAAGATGGTCCTCAAAAATGTCCCAGGCCTTTTTTTTTTTTGCAATGTGTAATATTTAAACATATTAAAATTACTAAACTAAAATTACTAAAGTTGAAGAGTCAGTGACTGCCAGACTGAAGATTTAGGAAATACAAGAACCAACAATGACAACATTATCTTTGTTCTTCATGTCTGCTCTGTTATTCCTGATTGGATGACCACTGATGGTGTGATGTGGATATGGAATCAGACCACATCATTAGACATGTAAAATTATACAAATATAGGCCTGTTTAAGCTTATCATTATTGTCTGAATGTAATGTTGCACAAAAGTGTTGCTGCCTCAGGTGGTCTCTTAATGGATACCAAACAAAAGGGAAAAATAATCACCAAACCAAAAAATACAGCAAATAAAAGGAAGATAAAAACTTAAGACAATTACTTCAAGTGTTGCACAAGGCTTAGATGTGGGCTATTTAAACTGTTGCCCTTTGTCCCTTTTGATGCAGTTTCTCAGGAAGCCTTCATCATAAGAATGATCAAGGCTCAGCTTTCTCTTGCAGTCATAGAAAATGGCGAGAAATGTAGTGAAGAGAAATTAATCTAATTTATTCAGTTCCATTAACAATAAATAATGTTTAAGAACATTGTCATATTAAAAATCTCTAAATAAAATCTATTTTTGGACTTTCAACTGGTAGCTATCAAGATAACTACCCATTAGTAACTACAACTAAAAAGATGTCCTTACTTTAGTACCATGTTAATCATTAACTTCATTAGGTTTCTTAAAAAATTTCCATCCTAATTTATTTTTTAATGTGAATAATTTAGTCTATATAAGTCTGTTTACCTCCAGTTTAACCTGGCTTTCTCAGAGAACATGTCAGGCTTTTTTTTTTTTTTGCTCTTTTACCCATGCTGAAGTCATCAGCATCACATAAAGTTATGTGCTAGTTTTCTGATGCTATGTTCCAAAGAGAGATAGTTAATTGGCACAATTTTTCTCAAAAGGATATACTAGATAAAAGCCCACTTGATTACTATTTTTTTAATCTGCTCATGACTAGCAGGCAATTTTACTTTTTGTTAAAAGGTATTCCATAGTTTGTCCAGAAAATCATCCATGCCCTTTGTTACCTCACCATTTCCCCTCAATGCTTAAGCTACTGTTTAGGAACTTAAGTATCTTAAGGAGCTAAGAACTTCCCATTTGTGCTCTTTTTGACCCAATAGTCCCTCTTTATAATTCATTTAAACCTACTCCATTGCAGGTTCTGTGCTAGTGTTGACTCTTGTAGGAAGAACTCACAGAAAATAGTGATTTTCAAGCCATTCTCTTATTGGTATTCTGCGTTTGAGAGAGTAAAATCCAAACAAAAATGTTTCTTATTAAATAGTGTTTAAATATACATAAATTGAAGAAAATAATATAGAAATATTTAGCCTTTCATGCTCTGTCTCTGGCAAATATGGTAATCATTCTTGTGCAGAGCTAATATAAAATCATTTGAGCACCCATACCTGACAACCCAGAAGACCACATAAGATTGGAAATTACGGAAATAAGCCTGTACTTGAGAAGGGAAAAATAGGATTATTGATATCATCAAAATAAACTTCTTTAGCCCTCAGCAGGCAAAGACTAACCATTGCTGATAACCCTATAGGAGAATATCCTGAACATGACAATGTTTCTCCTGTTCTGGATGAGGAGAAAATGGGTTTGCAGCTGAAAAAGTAATTGGAAGGGGCTGAATATCTCTCTGTACCAGAAAGCTTTCTATTCACTTTTCACAGCATGCATACAAATAGGTTATAAAACTGGTTTTTGCCTCCTTAAGTAAACAGACCAATTTAAATAAATAAATAGAACTTGTTAGATCCTCTCATGACTTGGAATACTGTTTTACAAAATAAATTACGTTATTTATTGATTACCTTTACTAATACTTATTTCAATTCTCCAGCACTATCAGGTAAAGGCCAGCACAAAAATAAATAAATAAAAAGTGGAAGAAACTCCCTATTTCACTTTTTGGATATGAGAAAGTAAAAATCTTTTATAGTTAGCTTGAGAACCAATGTTACATTATTCCATGGTTTCCAGTGAAATGTCAAAGTTTCGTTACTGGAGAAGACTAGCAGTGTCGTATCTCTTCTGGGATATTTTCTTCATTAAAAAACATTTTATAACATTTTAGAGTTGTATAAGGAGCAGTCATGCAT
Organism: Eudromia elegans; assembly: GCA_003342815.1. Lineage (NCBI taxonomy): Eukaryota > Metazoa > Chordata > Aves > Tinamiformes > Tinamidae > Eudromia > Eudromia elegans. Next base: position 3,841,118 of record PTEX01000026.1, read on the forward strand.
GACCTCGTGGGAGATAAAATTCTTTATGTTTATTTCACCTGTGATTTGTGACTTTTTGGTCAATTGGTTGAGTGCTTGTCACAGTACATTATGCTAATACTGTCTTCACCACAATCATGTCAAAGCCATGGACTATCACAGAAAGCAGGAGGCATTGTGTGTTGATTGATGTGAGAAGGACCACAATGGTATTATGCAATTCAGCACACACAGTATTAGTCTGCTGAACAACTTACTTTACAGGAGCCTTGTCTGCGAACACTGTCAAGCATAGAATTAACCGCTTGTAGCAGTTTCATTAACTTCAGTCAAACACACAGAACAAGTTACAAGCCATTCATTGTTAAATACTCAACTACGAAGTTTTAAAATGGAGGAACACAGGCTGTAATTGTAATTACACTTACATTTAAAGTATAAAAAAACACAATACTGTTATTCTGATCTTTTCTACCAAAAACAATGACTTTCAGGGAAGTTAATGTTGCGACAGTCATTTTTTCCTGTGGCTTATGCCTCATGGTGTTCATTGCACTAGGAGGACTTTTGCAGATGTAAACATATTTTGGGAGGCTTCTTGGAGAATATCAGAGTCTGAGGTTTGGTATTAAATATATTGACATTCATGACCTTACTTAAGTGTTGACAATGGAACTGAGATTTACACAGTGTGTCCTACTAAGTTCAGCAAAGCTACTGAGAAAACTGACAATATTTTGTTTCTAAGGCACTGCAGTAGCCACTTATCTCAACAGAATACAGAGATAATTGAACAAGCCATCCTCATGACTTCGTGAAGAGGATCAGTCGAGGCATGCAAATAAAGCCTGGTAGCAATCAAAATAAATAAATAAATAAATAAATAAATAAATAAATAATATCAATAAAATACCATTGTTAAAGCTAATGAGGAAATAAATCATATATTTTTCAGTTACTATAAAAGCAAGACAGTCTGTGATCTTGTTCTCCCCACTGTTTTTCTTGTTTTCCAGAAAAAAAAAAAAAAAGGAAACATATGGTGATTATTGCAGAAAACAAATGTGTAGAGAAGGATTTTGATATGATCTCAGGAAGAATTTAATTATCCATGGAAGAAGCTATGTTCTCTGGTTAAAATAACCTTTTTATTTATTTGTTTATTTATTAACTTTCAGTCCCACATCCTGCTAATATAAATTCACATCAGTCTCAGGGAGTTTGATTCTGGCTTTTACGTCAAGATTTCTCTGGCCATTTTAAGAACATCTAAAAAGCATAGATTATCTTTAGTGGCTGGAGGAGGGCTTTCCAGCTGCCACAGGGTGTTTCCGAGCTAATAGAAACTGCTTCTCATGCAAAGCAGACGTTTGTGCTCTGGTCTGATGAAACTTAGTGTCTCAGAAATGTGTTTTCTTCCCAGTGCTGACACTAGGTAAAACAAGGTCAAGCCCTCGAGTGGCTTTTATCATGTGTCTGTGTGTATATATTGAAACATGTGTGCATGAATATATTGATACATGCATGTTTAGGTATGTATGTGTATTTATGTATATATGTTTATTTATGCTTTCATTGTTTTATAAATATATATGTGTGTGTTTGGCTTTGCCTTCCTTGAGAAATGATTTCAGATTCATCCCAATCCACCTCACAAGATTATCTAGAGTCTCCCCTTACTTGAAAGACATCATAGCAAAATAAAAATTAAACTTTGAAGTCAGCAAAAATTTAGAAGAATCCATTAGTAAGAGGAAATAAAGTATAAAAGGAGGGCCCAGTTTGCATATACGCTTAAACAACGTTGTTTCCAGCAGCTTTCATACTCTCCATATAACCCTGTCAGAGCTCAGCAAGGCTGAACTCACACAGGGTTCAGCCTTGTCTCCAGCCACTTTGTTACAAGGGGTAGGTTTCTTTCTTCATTCAGGCACACTAACTATTACTGGATAACTTCAAGGGTGATGAAGAAGGCGTTTTACCTTTTCTGTTTAAAGTCTTCTCTGAATTTTTCTTCCCTCTGCCTTCCCTTTCTGGGAGTCTTTGACTTCATCTAGCACTTCTTTATGTTAATGAACAATATTCTTTGTCTGAAACATGGGCCAAGACATGGACTATACTTTTGTTTTGGTAGGATTTTGTCCTTTGCTTCTATATATTTCTCTGTGGACTACATAAGACATAAAACATCACAGACAGCCTATGAGACAAAGTATTTAGGTTTAAGTATTTCAGTGGTCAACCCAAAGCAAGGTTTTAAAAAGTTAAGACAGATGGTTTTACACTATTACCCTTAGCAGAATATAGGTTATGGAACTCGCAACAGTTCAAAATTTCCTTGCAACAGTCATAAATTTATTTGACAACTTTTGAATTTCAACACCTCTGCTGTCTTTATGTGTTAGTTTACTTCCTAATTTCAATTATATTCACTTTAGAATGAGAATAGTATTATAAAAATGTAACAGATGAGTTTCAAACTCACAAATCCCAGTGACTACCTAGTAGGACCTGAGTGTCTAATATGTAAAATTACTTTGAAGAATTGGTTTAAACATTACCCAGATTCACCCACATGTCTTCAGATCATTAGATCTAGACTGTGTTTCCTCATCTCATAGACATGTTTTTGAGAAGAGGTAGTTCTTCAAAGATATGAAAATTCCAATCCTCAAATCTTTACATCTCACATATTATAGAGATTATATAATTATCAAATACATTAGGATTGCAGAGTTTTTTTTTTCCTATGAATAATAAACAATAGGTGGCACATTAGCAGACAGCTCCTAATTTCATATAAATCTACAAAGAATTATTTACTTTAATCAAAATATAAAAGAACCATAAAACAAACTAAAAAAAAAACATTTATATGATCAGATTTCCTTTAGGTTATTTTTATCCTACAGACTACCATATCTTGGAAGTATCTTGGAAGTGAGGTTTAAGTTAAGACGATGGCTGTAATTCTAACAACAAAGAATCCCAAATCATAGGTACTGTTAATTTACAGGTAAACATACTCTCAGCTGCAATAATATCATCCTTTTGCATGCTTTCAGCCTGAAAATGACAGCATTCATGAGTATGATGTGCCTTAATTACAATAGATTTTATTGAAGTATGAATTCCTCACAAAGCAAAACAGCAGTTTAGCAGCACTGAGTTACCTCTGTCATAGAATCACAGAGTCACAGAATACTTAGGGTTAGAAGGGACCTCTAGAGACCATCTAGTCCAACACCCTGCTCCAGTAGGGACCTCTAGAGCACGGGGCACAGGATGGCATCCAGGCGGGTTTGGAAGATCTCCAGAGAAGGAGACTCCACAGCCTCTCTGGGCAGCCTGTTCCAGGGCTCTGTCACTCTCACAGGAACGAAGTTCTTCCTCATATGGGTATGGAACTGCCTGTGTTTCAATTTGAAACCATTACTCCTTGTCCTATCACTAGCCACTATCAAGAAGAGTTTAGCCTCTTCCTCATAGCTCAGGTATTTATACATATTGATTAGATCTCCTCTCAACCTTTTCTAGACCAAACAGGCCCAGCTCATTTAACCTTTCCTCATATGACAGGTGCTCCAGTCTCTTAATCATCTTTGTTGCTCGTCATGTTTTCAGAACAGCAGTTTGGTGTCAAAATCTTTAGTAGCACATTATGAAGTAGTGAGTCTACATCTGACTACAATACACTACAATTCATCTTCTAAGTCACAAAGAGGAATCTTTGACATTTTATCTGTCAAGAGTATCCATGAATATTTTTCTGTCTTTACTTTTCATCCCATCTGTGCTGTAAGGCATCACAGGTGAGGGAAAAAAAAGTAAATTTGATCATTATTTTTATTGTTAAATTTTGATATGATATTTTGATATTGTTCCTTTAAAAAAAAAGAAAAAATATTCTTTCACTTATGTGGGTTTTATAATTGCCACAACCATGTGGCTTGGTTATAGCAGTGGCATCTGTTCCAAAAACTGAATTAGGCTAGGGAGAAGGGATGATTCTTTCTGTATGTAGATTAAGCTGAAAGGCAGGAAATATAGTTGTGTCTTTGTAGTATTTCTTTGGCAAGGATATTGGGTTTCATACTAAATGTATTGCTCTCTGAAGGGGTAATGGAATTGTGTTCTACCTAAGCATCAATTGTATGGTAGTTTAGCAGAAACTGCTTCTGGGAACTTCTCTTCGGCAACTTCTTGAGCTGGTAACTGATCCAAAATTATGTTCCACCTAACCCAAAGGAGTAGGAATAAACACCGATTTCTTTCTGCATGTGCTACCTTCATTCAAGATTGAATAAAATTTCTTAATTCTTCCTTTTCATTTTCAAATGAGAAAGCAGTTAGATCATTAAGACTTTAGATCAGGAAGGGGAAATTCAGATGTGTATGCAGGTGAAGAGATTGCATGAGACTGAGTGGCATGAATTTAGAAACACATGCCAGTCTCTTGAGTCCCATGCTGTGTTTTAACCTTCTTCCTTCTTCAGACCAACAAAGAAAAATTTTCTCATATACATTTTTGGACTCAAGACCAAATGTACAATCTATTATACAGAGCACACTTGATAATAAAGAAGTATCATATATTAAAAAGAGAAAATACACCGTCTTCGCTCTTTTTTTTTTTCCCTTTCTGTTTCTTTTCCCTTTCCTTCTCTGTGGGCATGTTAAACAAACCCCAGTTGAGTTAATTATTGCTTAAGTGGGAAATGTTTTTGGTAATGTTCTCTCCAAGACCAAAAATATTTTAGTAATAGCTTCTTCTTTTTTCCAAAAGACATTCAGTCATAGACTTTATTTGGAGAATAGAGCGTTATATGCTGTGTACTGAGGCCACCTGTTGAAGGCCTGGTGAAGAGCCCATAACTGACAGAGTCCATTGTAGCAGACCCAGCATGTGAGAACTTACACTGCCAACATCTAATCAGGTCCATGCTGATATAACCCATTTTGTCTAAAATCTTTAGCTGCTTCCTGGGCAGCTGTTACTCCAAGTTGGCACAGCTGTGGTAAGGACACCGTTATAGCAAAACTGTAGGATTAGTCCCTCATTAAACCTATCCTGTTTAACCCATGATGAACTTCAAGAGCTTCTTTCCCCCGGTGTCCTCTCTTGACCACCTTGCGGTCACATTTGGTATAGTCAGTGGGATGCTGCTGTGAAGACTTCCCATAGGTGGTGAAAACACAAGGAGGAGAGAGGGAGGCACATTCCAAGATGGCTTAGTGAGGGGTAGTGGGCACCCATGGCTCACATGCTGGAGGGGTGGATGGTCCCCACAGCATGACTGGAACTGACAGTGAGCTGGGTGACTGTCATGTGACTTGTAAAACTGTTTTGCAAGCCAAAAACAGGGCTGTAAGTGTGAAATGCAGCAGGGAATCTAAAGTGGATTCTACGGACTGTGGTCCACAGGACCAGGTGATGTGGACACAGCTCTGGCGACTTAGGCAATTGGAAGGTGATCCCGAACCCACTGAGCATGCTCAACAAATGACCCAGAAGACTGCAATCCTCCAATTCCCTCAGGGAGGGAAGAGAGGAAGGAGGAGAAAGAGGAGGGAAAAGAGAAAGTAAAAATTGAAGGGAGAAAAAAAAAAAAAAAAGTAAGTGCACTTTCCTGTTCTTTCAAGACATCTCATGATCCCAAACCAATTTAGGAGTAAGATAGAAATTCCATAGGGCCCTTTTTCTCCCTGACTTGCATCTTAATAATGCCACAAGAGCAGTATTTAGAACCGCAGGCATAAAAAGGCTCCTTTTAGGACAAAAACATACTCTACCTGTATAACTGAACCACAACCAGCTGATAGACAGTTCAATAGTGTTTTCTAGATGTGTGGCGTTATACAGTGAATCCCATTTCTTTCAACTTGTATAGTAAAACCAGAATGCATTAAAATTTACTGGTCCTAGCTTTGTTGTACCTAGAGGGTTCTTGGTCAATTTACATCTACTGACTCTGAAATGTGTTCTGAAGGTTGTATATCATTCATGCAAGCTCTATTTTCCCTTCTCTGAGGAGATTTTTCTAATGATGCTTGAACCTGTACTCAACTGACCTCACACTAAACTTAAAACAAACAAAAAAAAAAAAAAAACACAAAAGCACAAAAGCAGAAGGGGAATGCAATAACAATGCGTATGAAAACACATGAACAACTGAGAGTAATTCATTACAATCACGAGAGTTACTCCCCAGAAGGCAGGGTCTGTGATATGCAACAGTTTATAAAAGCAGAGAGGAAGAAAATATTTTTTATGTGTGTATTCATATGTGTGTGTGTGTATATGTGTGTGTGTGTCTGTGCATGCATATATTTGAATATGTATCAAAAGAGGATCTTTCTTAAATCCAGGTGAAAATAAACTCTCTTGAGGCTTCCCAAATTGCTACTTACTGTCTAACATTACTTTTATTTCTATTCCATGGCCTTTGCTTTTCCAGGATAATGGTGTCTGATTCTTAAGTGCCAAACAAGCATGTCTTCACTCTTGTTTTTAAAACATCTTCAGCATAGAGCTTTATTCACTCTGCTGCTATCTCTGTGTGCATTATATGTATTTTCTGCTTTTTGTGATGAGAGACAAAATACCATAGGTTAGATGATTCTACAAATAGATTCTTCTCTGAACAAAAAAAGTCTGTAGTGCTTACTTATTATGTTACAGTTTTCATTTCCCTATTTCTGTTTTGATGGTAAGTTTTTTTCCATGCTTATTTCTTTTTTTACTTGCAACAAGATTCTTAAAAATCCTTTTATTCATAGGAACAGCAATTTAAAAGAAAAGCAATTTTTGAAGAGTAACATATATTTATCAATTTAGTCAAGAAATATTATCTCTAGCACTGTATTTTGTTTTCCATTATTCTAGCACTTAATTTTCTATTAATTTGCCTACCTCCATTCCACTCAGCTAAGGGACTCATTCTATATTTGCATATATGCATATTCATGAAAAATCTTAATTTGTAATAATCTGTTGTACTGGTGTAGTCCTGTTATTGGAGGGGTTTTTTTTCCAGGAAAGCAGTGACTCTCCTGATTCTGCACTTTGTCTTGAAAGATGTGGGGACAAGACTTTTATGGAATACGTATGGGAATGGACTGTATACAGAAAGAGTAGATACAGGACTAAAAGATCTAGGACACTATTTTTGAAAAATTAGAATAGATTACAGAAAGAGTGCACATGATCTCAAGAAACAGCTATCAACATTCTAGACTAAAACACTTTAATACTATAAGGGATTTTTTTTGTATTTTTTTTTTTTAAATTATGGTCACCAAAATTACAACTTCATAGTCCTCTTGCCAAACATCTGCTCCATCTAGTAGAAGTCAAAGAAATTAACATTCTAGTGAAAGGAGGCCTGTTTGAATGATGCTACTAAATGCAGCTATAGAAACAGCAAAACCAGTAACACAAACAAAATTTTTTTGTGCGCTATTTTTCAATTATTTTCTAATGTGAATAAAAATGTGTGAAGGGATAGATGATTACCCACGCCTACTTCTTGTGTGCTTTCTATTGCAGGCGTCTGACAGCGAAGGCAGAGTCCTAACTGCATTTCCATAATAGGTTGTTTCCTCTCGGATATTGAAAGGTAGCACCATTCTTAAATCAAAAGGTAGTTATTTTATGATTTTCCTGCTTTTTAATACTTTTCTATGCAAAGAGAAGGAATTAAGAAAAACTGAGATTTCATATAGGCTAGTCCTGTGAGGATCTTCATCAAAATCTCACCTGAAAGTACAAATCCATTTTTTTTTTCAAGTGATTCTTTGTTAGTTCCTTAAAGTTTCTAGTTCCTATCTCTTCCTTTTTTGAATTTATGCTTGCTATTTCTAGTCAAATTATAGTTCTACATGTGTCTTCCTACCTGTCAGGTGACTAGTATTTTCAATATTTTTACCTTCACTGAGTTTAACTTATGGCTGTGTAGATCCAGAGATTATCCATAGATCCGTTCTTAAGTATGGTATAATTGACTTTTTCTCTCGTGTCTTCTGTGTTTTCAATTGGTCTACTTATGCAAGCAGAATATTGAATTAATAAGTTTAAAAAATGAACAAAAACAAATGCAGTGAAATAGGCCTCATTCAGAATGCTTTTGGGATGTGACTGACAATACTGATGCCGCAAGAAACCTAATCTGCCTCCTTCTTACCTGATGCAAATACATATAGCTGCCATACATACAGGGTGCCATACAGCTTTTGATCCTTATTCTGATTCTGCCACCCGTATTTTCTATCTTAACTTAAAACATTCAAGTTTTGCAGTGTATGAATTTTGTAGCTGTATGACTCTATTATTATACTTTGAGTGGAAAGATGCATAAACTAAATAATAATAATTACTTTGACTATCTCACTGTCTAACTATAACATTCATTTTTATGAGACTGATATTATTTTTGACCACTTGCTGGGAGGAGGAAGGAAGGGTGAATTGCCCCTCAATCTTCTTAACATATACAAGCTTCTTAACACTTAGAAAGACATGTAGTTATTGAGACTAACTGAAACAAATGTCAGATTTTACAGATCATATAAAAACCTATATGAAATAAAGTTAAAATAAAGTTCAAATGATGCTATAGTCCCGCTCTAATAACTCTAAATTGAGTTATTTGACATCATAACTCCTTATTCATAATGCACTACTAAATGAAAATCATGGTAGACAGAAAAGTTTTATTATGTCAATATCTCTAACAGAGAACAATAAAAGAAATGCTCTAAGATGTCAGTGTTCTCATATGACAGGCCATTTTAAACTGAATTTAGTAATTTTTTTTTCAATTTTTGCCTTTCTCCCCATGAACAGAATTTCCTGAATAAAGAATGTAATTGTCCATTTCAAAAAATTAAAAAGATCCACTTCAGTCTAGTCTCACATTATTGATGATTCAGTAGGGATCCTTTTGAGCTCATTTTGGATTTCTTTACAAAAGCCAGCTTCAGGAGTGATAGAATTCTATGAGAACAATTACTTTCCTTTCTTATGTGAGTTTCTCAGGCTTACATATTGCTCAATGATTTTGGAAAGACAGGATGACATGCACTAAAGTTCTGCATAAAACTTCAAAAGGTCATTCTCCCTTCTGGCTTTATCCCCCACTGCCTCTACCTTAAGTCAATTATATTAATGAACTCAATGAAACCCAAAAGTGAAAGTGGGTGATAATCAAAACACATTTTTAAACACATATTAACATTACTCTTGTCTCTATAGAGCCTTTTTGAACATTATTGCTGATTCCTTTTATTTTAGGATTAAAAAGCAACCAATCAAACCCAAAAAGAATGTGTTGGAAACTGACTGAACTTATCTGCTTTCTTTTTCTCCTCTTACATTTTAAAAATTAGAATAACCAGACTGTAGAAGACTTTAGTTTATTCTATCACATTTGGTGTTGATAAAGAGATGCATAAATTATAGAAAAAAAAAATAGGATAGTCAGATAGTTAATCTTTCCATACTTCTCCCATATAATGTGAATGTAAGTGAGAAGGTGGGTCATTTGTACTGTGAACCAGTTTTAGGAGGGATTAAGTACACTGAAAAACAAGAATTGTGAGCAACTAGATTACATACTCAAGTCAAAAACTGACACAGTTTACAGATTACTGTTCTTTCAACCAAGTGTCATATTGCTTGCAGTAACATATCAATAGTGTACTTAAGAATTCCTGTGAGATAGCTCAGATATTCAATTACAGCTGAACACAGATGTGTAATGACTTTCTATTTGCTGCAATGAGGCAAATTCTATATTATGTGTTTTTTCTTGGTATGATTATTAAAGTGTTCAAGTATTAGCTGCCACAAATGCACACTAAATTTTTAAAAGAAGGCAGAATTTGCTTAAGACAAAGACATTTAAAAGAAAAAAATATTACAGTCATTCCCAGGATTACGCCTGTAAATTTCCCCTGTGAATTCCTTTTAATATCTCTGTTGCAGTTTTACTTCTTGAGTACTAGTTTCCTTTTGCCTACCGGAAGTGGAGAAGATATATCTTCACTTGCAAGAAGTTTAATTCAAGTTCAGTTCTAGAGCTCTAAAGAAAAAGAAAGAAAAAGAAAATTGAAGAAGATCCCATGAGGATTTGTTTCCTTGTATTCCCCCAGATAGTTCTTGTGCTGCTCTTTGATGTGCTTTCCTGGATAGCTGCTACCTCAGAGAGTCTCTCTGTGGCTAGAGAGGCTGTGAGAAGCTTTCTTGGTTATCCTGTCAAAGCTTCCTCAGAGCAGCCTATTGTGAGTCCATAAATGATGTGCAAAGCCTTCTCTGCCAGCACCATTCCCCCTGGGAACACAACACTAGAGGAATATGAACTTGGGCTTGCTGCACTGACTTGTGCAATGCCATCATTGAGGCAGCTTTCTGAACTACGTAAAAATGATCGATTTAGTCCAGGATGCTAGGATTGCAGCAGTGTTGGAGAATAGCGTGAAGAGGGGGAACTTCGTGTGAGTGAGGGCCTAACAGCTACGGCATTACAGAGGCTTGCTTGGGGTGAGACATGGTTGCCATTGCAGGATGGCCAGTTTGCAGGGACTCCGGTCCCCCACGGTTCCCTCGGCAGCACAACCTGCCCCCAGCAGCTCCATGAGGAGTAAGGGAGGGTGGTGCGGGGTGACAGCACCACGGCCAAACTCTGCTGCACTCCCTGTGCCGGGGCGATGACAAGGCGCACAGCAGCCACCCAACAGGACATATGGACGAGGTATCCAGTGTGGAGCTAGCAAGGGTGGCAGATTACTCCTCTTGGATGAACTCTGCTTGAACATTGCTCAGTGTAAGCTCACTGTAATGCCTACACACGCCTCTGTCCCCAAAGTTACCCGCCTCCAAAGGACAATCCCTCCTCACTGAGCATGCCCTCTAGATTAGCTATTGACTGTACCTTTCAATGAAAGCCAGAGACTTACTCACCAATTAGTAGCAAAACTAAGTATGACTACAGTCACGTAAGCTCCGCCTAATTTTTTTTTTTTTAAAAAAAAGAGAAGTTACTGTAACTTCTGGATCATTCGATGGGCTGACCCCTCTCGTCCCCTCGAGTCAGGACACCACCTGAGGAGACTTGTCAAGGTTTAGAGTCCTCTGCCATCTTCTTGGATGAGTGATTAGTGTGCACACATGCATCAGAGCTAGCTAAGAACCCCACACTGTAGTAGAGGATTTCCTGTACTGGCATTTGAAACCTCCTTTGTAAATGTTGCATTTGGATAAATCGTAGCATTTGTCCACTTTTGGCAAGGTTTTGAAAGCAATCGGACCTACAGTAGACAGACTGTTGGAGAATCCAGTTCTGCCCAAGTCAGGCCTGTAGCTACCACGGTATTTGTTATCCATATTAAGAGATAAGTTCAGTTCCTCTTACCTCTRAAGACTCACTGGAACACAAGGGCATTCATCTGTTACCAAATTAGCCCCTGCTTCAAACTGCAACAAGTCAGCATCTTACCCATGGTTCACTATGAGGGAAAATTCCACAATACCTTTCTATGTATACAAATGATACATATAGTCCTATATAGAAGTGATGGCACATTCTTTTCTTCCATCTCAAGGTATCATCTAAATATTAAGGCATCTCTCTCTTTTCTTTTTTTTTTTTTTTCCCTAACAGAACCAAGTATAGCTTTTCCAAATACTCCTTACTACCCAAAACGATGTTACTAAGGGTGGGGTTTGCAGACAGCTGAATGGAATATCTAAAAAATTCCTGAATCATCTAGATAAGTAGCACTTCATGTTTTAAATTTAGTCTTGTGTTTTTAGGATTGCTTTTCTTTCTGGGAGGAGGAAGAGATAGAAGGAAAGGAAAATAGGCAAAATCTTAAGATGAAAGATTTTTTTCTCTCTTTCTCTCCTGCATCCTCTTGCAGAACAGTGCACAATGCAGAGAAGAGGTGATCAGCTGAACCTTTTGTCGCATGGCTGTTTCAGAACTGCAGGTGTCTATTCAAACGCTATAGAAGCTGCGAACAAATAAAATGATTCTTAGCACTTCTCTTTCCCTTGTTATGTGGTCTGGTGGATATTTAAATCAGCAGAGGCCTTGTCTGTCTTGATTTGAAATGCTTTTATAGCATGTGCGTGATATATGTAAGGAAATGTAAAGGTTTGAGACAAGGTAATGGCAAATGTCTGGGAGAGAATGGATAGGTCAGTAGGGCAGATTGTTTCTTTCTTCCAGCTTGCTGTCTTGAATCCAGGTGCGCCCTGAAAAAGATAAAAATGATTGCCATATGCTAGTTTCTCAGTGGGCTATATAAAACAAAGACATTCGACATAAGGGTCAAATGAAGCTACAAATTGATATGGAAAAATTCAAGGAAAAAATATCCAGAATAAAAAGTGACTGAATTCTGTCCAGAATAAAACATGACTAAATTTATTCTAAAGTCCTTTACCAAGACTGAGGCTGCCATGACTGTGCATGAAAGAATACAAATGAACAGCCAGTTCCTGGGTGTTTATTATCTATGTTTCTTTGAAGACACATCCATGAGAAATTTCTTTTGTCATTCTGATCCACTCTTAAACAAAAAAATCTGTAGGTAATGAGAACCTCAGAGCATAAAAGCAAAAGTGGAGATTTAAGCTTCATGCACCATTTTCCATCTTCAGGGAAATGTGAAAAACTGTTGCGGGCTGGGTTCTTTGTTTTGTGTGGGGGAGGGAGGAAGTAAGGAAGGAAAGAGGAGATTGTTGTTTTTGTTTTTTAAACAGCTACTTCGTACTTTTCTACACTAACCTAATTAAGATGTGCTGCAGCACAGAAAGAAGAGAAGGCCTTGTGAATCAATTTGGACCTCCAATTTAGGTAAAAGATTATTTATTTGGCAGTGATAAAAAGGGTGATGTTGTCCTTTCTAGAAACAGATGATTTTGTATACATGCTGTTATTTTACTTTCTTTGGCCATGCAGGAATTTACAGTCTGCAGTGCACTGCTATTCCAATTTTCTTTTTATGAATTGACCTATGAAACACATCACTGGGGTCCCTCTGCACTGGCACCTGCCTGGTATCGCCCTTCCTTCACCACTAGTCTGGCGTTGATGTGGATCCAGCTTTTTGGAGTTAAACCGTGGCTGCAATTTCACAGTCTCTAATGCTATAGGCCTCACTCCTGTGCAGAGCTGCTCTCCAGTGTCATCGCATAAAGGTCTTAAACTACCCCTTTGAAGGCTGTCTGAGCTGTGATACAGCTTCCCACAGACCAGCTCTGTGCACATTTCTCTCTATGCTTGCTGATGCCAATAAATTCCTGTATAATTTAAAGTTTGCGTGTGAAAGAAAGTTTGCCTATATTCCTACATGTCATAATGGATTTTTTTTTAAAGTGAAGACCACGGCCTTTATACATATGTATATATACACATATACACATATATATATATGTATATATATGTATGTGTATGTATTTGTGTGTGTATATATATAAAATAATAAAACATAATAATATATTGTATAATAAAACATTATACAAGCCATCTTCTCATAAAGATATATATAAACACACACATTTATTGTTATTATAATTATAATTATTATAATATAATTATATTATAATTATAATAACAATTATAATTATTATAATATAATATAACAATTATAATTATTATAATATAATTATATTATAATTATAATAACAATTACAATTATAATAATTATTATTTCTTTTAAAGTGGAAATTCAAAGACTATCTAACCTGGAAGTCCCAACCACCAGAATTGAGGAAATGAAGTAATGACATGGAGATTAATGTATTAGAGAAAGTTTAACTATATAGGACAAAGATTTTTTAGTATTTCTACAAATATGCCTGTATTTCTACTCTGGGGCAGATTTGGTTCTTGTTCTATTTTTCTTCCAGCTCCTACAAAACTGCTTATCTTCTGCTCTAAATTCAGTAATTCAGCTTTCTAGATGACAGTTTCTACAGATTTTCTAAGTTAATTAAAACTAATTTGCGAGTTAGCAAAAACAGGAGCTGAGTCAAATACACGGTCAAGTTTTGGTATAGACGCATGATGATTTTTCCCAGTGACAGATCACCTGAGCATTCACTGCAGCATAAAATCAACTTTTTTAGGCCCTGGTCTTATGGAGCATAGTTTAACAGTCAGGAAACATTAACATGTAGCCACTTTTTAATTATGTCTGGTGAAAGCAGCTTGAAAGAATTGAGAAACTATCTTTACAGGACATGGATTGTACTTACCTTGATGTCTGTGTTTAACACGAGTCCTCACTCGGGTCTGGGTCTATAAACATTAGTGCTAAGAACTGTAACATTAACTGGTCACTCTGAAGAAATGAATGTTAAGTTGTAAGGTCAATTATTCAGTTTCTGCTTTCCTATTCTTTTTGGAAAGATTCTGTGTTCAGAATATATAATTACTCCAAGATGTTGGGGAACACCAGAATTGATGCTCACCACTTAAAATCCAAGAGGAAGGACCAAATAAAATAAAATAAAATAAAATAAAATAAAATAAAATAAAATAAAATAAAATAAAATAAAATAAAATATTAAATAAAAATACTCTCACCCTTTTAGTTTATTTGTATATGTCAAAAAAAAAAAAATTATACAATCCATCTTCTCATAAAACAAGCAAAACAAAAGAAAATTCTCTATGGATCATCCTAAAGAAGACTGATAACCTTATAGAAAATTCTGTTTTTGTTTACTGATCGGAGGTGGTGGCTTCCAAGGGGAGCCAAGGGCCAGCATTACCTAAATTGGAATTAGAAGTTGTTAAAAGTACAATAACTACTGAGAAGGGCCAGGTCATTGGCCGTATGTATACTAATGGAGGCAAGAGCCAGAGCTTCTTCACACTCCTTGAGTCATGCTTCAGTCACTTGTTTGCTATATAGTAAACATTAGAAAATTGTGATTTTTTAATTAAAATATGGTAAACAATTTTTACTGTTTATGTTAAATTATGATTTATTTGTCTCCAGTAAAAATGTTTGAATTTCACTAATGAAAGTAATATGTGACACAGGGATTGAGGAAATCTGGTACTAAGTGGAATTAGACACCAGCTCTGAAAGTGTTGAAAAGCAGTCAGCAGTGAACTGCACAGAATAAAGCTAAGAGTTTTGGGCAATGTGCTGACAGTCACACGTTGAGTGGAGATAGGTCTTTTATTTTTTTGACCTGTGAAAATCCATAGGAAAGAGTGCAAGCATGCTGCTATCAGCAGATACCATTTGCCTCTGAAGTCTGTAAATGTCAAAATGAACTGTTGAAATATCAACTATTTTTCCTGTTCCTCATAGTTATGACTATTACCTCAAATAAACAGGAACAGAAGGGATAATTGTATGATTACAATCAGTCTCCTACCAAATTAGGAACTCCTTGGAAAAGCACAAGTCCAACAAGTGCATTGTTTAGCCTCTTTTTATTTGTTTGTTTGTTTGTTTGTTTGTTTTCTGGCAAATTATGTAAACTCTTCTGTATATATTTCTTCAAGAGTGCAATCTAGCCAAGATATCTACTTGCTCTTGTCATAACACTGATATTATACTATGAAACATACAAACTTGAGGTGCCGTTATATTCTAAAAATTCATTCTTCAATGGTAATGACAGGTATCTAGGAAACTCACAACGGCTCATAGATAAAATTTGTTTATTCTGTAAGTAAAATTAGTTTTCTTTCATTCCCTGAATGTTTTCAGATTTTCGAATGCTTTCTAGATTTTGGAATTCAGAGTCTCTTTCTAGTTTTTCACATCTTCACTGGCTCTAGAAATTTTGAAACTGAAATTAGGAATCTGTTTATGTTGCCTGCCAGAATACATTCCAGATCTTCTCGTCGAATTGTATTGGGTAGACTAATCCTTTCCATGACTAAAAGAAAAATCTCTAGAAGTTTTACTTCTAGAGACTACTTTTGCTCTTTTTAAACAGTCAAGCAATATGAAAATTCTATCTACTTAGCTTAAATTTTACAATCAGCTTATTTAAGGCAAAATCGAGCTGGTGTTTCACCCAAAGCATCTTAAATATAAAGCATCTAAATTACATCTTTGTTTCAAAGTAAAAATAGAATCCAGGAAAATGTTGAAGGCTATATCAATGAGCCAGGCACTTTATTTGGTCTCTCAGCATGGCAGAGAGAATGCTCTTGGGAAGACAGAGGAATGAAAAAACAGCTTTTACACTCTAGAGTTCTGAGAAATAAATGGAATATCTTCCTGCTCTTCCTCTGAAACCACTATTGCAGGCCACTGAGAGAAGATAATGGATTCAATGAACCACAGATCTGGTTTATTATGCCTAATTTCTATGTGGTTTATTCTATCATTTAGTTTTAGAAGAACCTTTTGCCCCATGAACACTGACCTCAGCGATACTGCAGTTACATGAAGGTCAGAATAGTTCTTATCAGTCTGTAAAACAATGAACAGTAAGTAGTCTCTAAGTCATTTTCCTTTTTCCTCTTTGAAAAACTGACAACCCTCCTAAACAGACCAGCAATAACACTAGAACAATATGAATTTGTTCATCTCAAAATTTTTCTGGAGAACTTGCTTAAGTAAGTGGATACATTTACATCACCTTCAAAGGCCTAGTAATAAGTTACTTGTCTGTAGTCAAGTCTAGTATGGCCACTGTATCCCTCCCCGCTTTTCTGAAATTAATAACGTATTCTGGTATTAGTGACATTAGTGACATATTCTTGGTATTTGCTTTTCTGCCTTACACAGAAAGAAATATAAGGATTCTTTCTCAAAACCAAAAAGTAATGGTAAGGAAACTCTTAAGACTAGATTAGGTTTTAGCCAAGAATGAAAACTTGGGCATTCTGGTGATGCTTAAAGAAAAAAGGAATGTTACTACTGCAAGTTGGCGTTCACATCAGGTTTTCAGTATTTCCGTGTGTCATTCATAACTGGTTTTTGTCTCTGTCAAAGCCAGAGGATAACATGTGGTTAAATATAATCCCACTGTTTAATTCTGATGGCTAGTTGACAGTAGGTAACATCTTCCATGATGAATAGATCAAGTTAATGGGATTATCTGTTCAGTGCATGGTTCCTTGAGGTAAGCATATAGCACATACATATTTAAAAACAAACAAACAAACAAATAAACAAAAAACAGTCTGATCTTTTTTTACCAGGCCAGAGTATCTGAGCACTCTTTTGACATCTATTTAATGGAGGACATAGCTATTTAAGACTAAGGGTATGGAATGATAAGGTATATTCTAAACACATCTTTCACATAGTGAGCTTTCTTTAGGAATAGATATAATTCATCAAAAATTATTTAAAAAGTTGATAGTGACATTTTGTAGAAATGTTTCTACCACTTATGAACCAAGGCTTTTTGTTAAAGATATAATGTGCCTCTTCATCATGTTGTCATTGTGGACTGCATTCTTTGCTTCAAGGAACAGAATCATGATGAACTATCCTATTTTCCTTTCTGTCTATAGGAATTAAAAACTTAAATGTAAAACACACCTAAAATGTATTCTAAACCATGGTTTATCTGGCTTATTCAACTGGATGGCAAAGTCAGGTTGCAGTTAGAATGATGCTATCTGCCATTCTTCTGTCTGAAATGAATAGGAAAACTCCATAAATGTAAAGGAATAATTTCATTTCTTCTGGGCAGAGCTCTTACTCTCTATTGTATTACACTGAACATTTCAATAGTCTGTCATCTTTTAGCCTACTGATAGTTACTTTCCTTCCAGTTGTGTTAGTAAAAGTGCCCTGCAAATCAAATGGAAGTAAAATGTAATGTAGAAATAGACGAAAAAAAAAAAAAAAGTAGGAAGTAAATAAGATTTCCAAGATTTGCGTTCCCAGACAATTATGCAAGGATAAGCGCTACAGCTATCTACTGCTGCAGTTAAAATTAGAGGTGACCATTTTCTGTGATTGCTATTTACTTCTGTTGCTAAAATATGCAGTTTCAGAGTGGTAGGAAAAAAAAAACTTCTTGTGATTTTGTGTCAAATCAGTGAATAGCTCTGTTGAAACTTTTTAGAAAAACAACCCTTATTTCATAGAATCATTTGACCTTAAAAAATAACTTTGAACCAGAAATACTTTGCATACTAAAATTTGCTAAAATGTAATTAACATTAGATGGAAAAATATTGTCATCAGTTAAGCAAAACTGAAATGAAACCTTTTAGCTAATCTATAGATATGTTTTTCTTTTTTTTCTTTTTCCTTTTTTTTCTTCTGATGAATTCTGGGCACCTAAAAACAGTGTATCTCATACTTATTCTGGAGGATTTATTACAGAGCTGCACAGAAAATAGTACATTTTTCTTAAATGTTTCTTGAAACCCAACAGAGACATGTGTAGTATGACTATAGAATTACAGTCACAAAAAATTTTGCTTGCCTGTTGTAAGAGGCAACAGTTGTATCTGTCCTTAAACTTGACCAGCTCATACAAAACTGTTCTCATGAATTCTTATGGCCACCACTACCTCTATAATAAATATGTAATAGAAGGTGGTGTTTACAAGTTGGCTGTGCTGGAAGCATCCTCCCACTAAAAGATAACGCTCTACTTCCCAAGACACAGCAAGGATCTGTGGACAGCAGGAGGAGTCCCTGAGAAGACGGTCTGAAGGAGACCAGATCTGTGACTGGGAGCAAAGTATATGGAGGGCACTTAAAAGGGCAGGGTGAGTGGAGGATGGTGATCAGATTAGCAAGCATTTACTTTTTCTACTCCAGCTACATAAGAATGAAGTGATTTTTTTTTTCTTTCTCTCTTTTAGAGGACATAGGAAAGTAGAAAGAAGAAATCAAACAGCTGAGTGTGCCCAACTGAGCTTTTGGAAGAATTAACTGCAATAAAAATTAGTGGTAATTACAGTAATATTGAATGCACAGGCTATCTTGAACGCTGTGTTTGATTGTAGACATATGTGATAAAGCTTGTTTGCACCATTCCAAAGGTGAAAGTGCATTGAGTATTCAGGTTCTAAGCCTTGCAGCCATACTTCATATTTTTCTTTGATTTTATTTTTTTTTTTAACTAGAAGAATTTTAATCTACCCATCAAAGAAAATGATTACTTTTAAAAAAGTTCACATATCTTCAAAACACTTCAAGGTCATGCTTTTCCTCTTATAATTGTACATTTTTATATGCTTTTACTTATTAACATATTATGCATTCTGGTTTTGTATTTGATCTCTATTTACTATAAATGCTTAGCTAACATATTATTTCTTAGCTATTAAATAAGGGACCTCTTAGACCAGGGAAAATAAATACAACTGGCTTCTATTGGAGCTCACATTAATGATAATTTATCACATTTGTATTTTTTGCTTAATTTTTTTTTTCATTTTTTCATAGTAATATGCTTAATCAAGAATAATTAAGCTATAACAAACAAGTCTTTGAAATAATACTTTCTCTGAAAGTCATTGCCTTCGTGTCTTATTTGCCAGTAAAACTGTCTCACATCTTTTACCTTCATCAGCTCCAGTAATAAAAACACATGAGAGTTTTGGGGCATTTATATAGGCGGACTTGGCAGCAGTTTTTTATTTACTTATATTATGGAATATAATGAGAAACTAAAGCTCTTTCACAAAGAATACTGTGATGTTTAGTAAAATGAATATTTTTCACTGATTCTGAAATAAATTCTGATTAAAGATATGCTACAAATGTTCTTTATTTGTTATATTTACCAATTATAGCTTTTACTGTGAATCAGGGATACTTGGATTTTCCCATTTCTATACTTCTTTACTATATTAAAAAATAATGGCTTTAGAACTGTCCAAAATTTCGATGAACAAGGGACATTTTTTCACCCACCCTCCTCTTCCTAGCTTTGCTTTACACTATTCCTTTAGTTTTTTTACATCTAACTCCCTAATATCAAGAGGAGCTATAAGATGCTGTGTGGCACTTAAAAAAGGCCATGGGAATTTTCAGTCACACAAGGGAGGTGTTCAATCAGGCTGGATAAGGCCATATTCTCACATTTTATCAGCTACTAGAAAGAGTACTGGAGAATCTTTGTGATTTATATTTGGCTTTATACTTCTGTGTGAATGTGTGTGTGTATACATGTGTTTTTTGTGTGTATTTGAAGAAGAAAGGATACCTCAATACAAGAATGCAAGGAGCCTTGACTAAACACCTAAGTGTGACTAAATTTTTCCCAGCCCTGAGCTTGTTGCTTCACAGACCTATTCAGAAATATAAGAATGCAGTAATGAAACTTGTATTTACAGGAAAGAAAGAAGGGAATGTATAAACAGCCCAAACGTCATGATTGGTTGATACCTTAGATCCCGGGGTGTGTTTACTCAGCTGAGCTGTTTCTCTGCTCATCAACATGTTGAAGAATTTAATTAGTAGACTTACCAGATCTTGAAAGGAGATGTAGATGGCTGGGACCCATTTCAGTTTCATCAATACTTATCTGGTCCTTCAGTCATCATTTTATTTCCCTTATTTCTCTGTTTTTTGTTTTGTTTTGTTTTGGTTTGCAGGACTGGGAGGCTTGGGGATGCTTCAGAGAATGGCAAAATCTGACTAGCACGACTAGTTTCACATTTCTAGGAAAGATCTCAGTCCAAAAATATGTTATTTTCTCTTCCCTTGCCAAAATAGATTGCTTTGGGGAAGCTTCTTATTCCAGTATAAAGATTTAAATTTGCCTTTTCTGCCATAGAGTAAGTTTTCTATGTGTCTTAATATACTAAGCAGTTTTCTGCAGCATTTTGCAGTGCCGCAAAGATAAAGTAGTGGCATTTGTTGTGTAAATTCATAAGTATTAGGAATGCAAAATGCCTGCCTCGAATAAAAAAAAAAAAAAATAAATAAATAAAAACATTTGAGCTAAGACTCACAGCTAGAAAAGTCATACTTTTCATCTGACCATACATTTGCATAAATACATAGTCCTTAAAGCTTTTAAATCAAGAATGGACAACTTTGGGGTGTCAAGGAGCCTCATATTCGTGAGTCATGACACATGAGTCATGTAACTGCAAGTTCTACCTGAGTCTTCCGGCAGCTGGACACTCGTTATCACAGACTAACAGTTGTTCTAGAAGTGATAAAGAGGAACAAGCTACCTAAAGGAAGCTGGTGGAGAAAATACTGTGTAAGATGCAGGTGCACTCTAACACCCATGAACATCATAGCC
Source organism: Eudromia elegans (assembly GCA_003342815.1). NCBI lineage: Eukaryota > Metazoa > Chordata > Aves > Tinamiformes > Tinamidae > Eudromia > Eudromia elegans. Next base: position 3,862,311 of record PTEX01000026.1, read on the forward strand.
AGGGAAATGCTTTGTGTGCCTGAGAAGATCATAGAAGTAAATAACTATACCTTTCATTCCAACTAAAGAATAAGTTTTCTGAAGGATATTTATCCACTAGTAGCCAAATCAGGAGATATATCACTTGTCTCACTTACTTTAAATTATTGTCTATCTCTAGAAATAATCACTACTCATATCACAGTTGATCTATGCCCATGTGACTAGTCAGAATGAATGAAAAAGACCTTGTGCATTTCAGGTTGCTGTTCAGATTACTGAACAGCAGAATATTAGATAGTAAAATCAACCAAGCTGACTAGCTCTGTTAGACAAAAGGTTTAACAGTTTCTTATCTCTTATCTCTCTTATCATAAAAATGATAAGAGAGAATGATGAGAGAGTCTCTTTCAAGTCTCTCTTAAGTTAATCTAAAAACATAAGATATAATCTTGTAAACAGCACAGGAACATTTTAAGCTACATAATGTGCTATAAGCGTATGTTCAATCTATTAATTTCTCAGTTACCTGATATTTCAATATCTTTGCTGTATTTCATTTAAGTTTTAATTATATTTTGTTTTGTATTTTTTGGCACACACCCAAAATCCTAGAGATCTGGCCAAATGTAAACTTGATTGACCTAAATTCTCATTTCTAGGGTCATTTGATGTTCCTGTACAACCTTGAAAACTAAAATAGAAGATGAAACAGAATAATCAAAGCATCCTCCTGAGGATTTCATGTCTTTAATTTATGCACTACGACTATTGCTGTGAAGAAGTGTTTGAAAGATTTGGTGCTTATTAGTTTGCTTAATAGAACACAGAAATGATTGTGTAGGCAAAGCAAATGATAGTCTACAAGACTTTGTATTTAATCAAATGTAAAAAATGAGTTAAATGAGGCTTCTACAGAAGTGCAGTTTTGTATCAGAAATGAAAAAAAAAAATAGCAGGCTCTTCACTAATCTACTACTTTTATAAAAATGTCTTAGTGATGCGAAGCAGATGCATTAATATTTCAAGACTTTTTGAAACTACTAATACATCTAAAAGCTGTCTAAACCATAATGAAGATCTGTTATGTACATTATAGAATGTCCTTGTTCTTGTGGTCTTGTACTGTGCTTGGCTTTATCACTGGCTCTACAAATTTTTGAGATGAGGTTGAGTATCAAGATTTCATCACAGAATACAGATTTAACAAATAGCATTCCCTAAATTAAATCTTCAGATGTGCTTCCAAATATTGGAAAGAAAGTAAGTAGACTGGTTTTAAGGAATAATACATATTAAGATGAGTTGTACTTTGAATAACCATCAAATAGTGTTTGAAATCTAAGTTATAAAAATGTATTTGTAGTGACTAAATTGCATCTCCAGGTATGAGCCATCTTTCAAGAGAACACTCTGAATCATTTATTCTTGAATCTTTTTAATAGCTTTCTTGTTCCAAGAAAGGCAAATGAAGATGTATTGTATTAATGATTGTAAAGATTGTATTAATGCCCTGATTGTAGCATCTATCTCAGTTTTCTGGACTTTTCTGCTACTGTACACTACGGATTCCAGCTCTTGATTGAGTAAGAATATCCAGTTGCAGAATAATTTGGATTACTCTGATATTCAGTGTTACGGACAAGGTCAAATTCCTATTTTATTTTATTTTATTTTATTTTATTTTATTTTATTTTATTTTATTTTATTTTATTTTATTTTATTTTATTTGTTTCACACTGACACAGCAGTCTATTGAGGATAATGGACTACTGAGATAAACTTAATATGCTGAGAAAATTTTTGTATTTGTACTTTCTTCCAACTGAATTCAGGTCCAATATGTCTAGTGACAGAAAGCTGATGTTCTATAAACCCTCACATGTATTGGAGGTAAGAATTCATAAAAGACATTTTCATTGTCATTCTACAGTGTGTGCATTATTTTCATAAGATAAATATGTGTTTGATAGGTTCAACTTGCCCCTTTATGTCATCTGAGCCTTGGCCATATATTTTAAGGTACTCTTCATTGAACAAGTATCAAAAATGTATAGAGAGGGCAAATATTGTGTTTGTCAATATGTGTTAACTTGGGTGGCAGATAGAAATTTCAGTATCTTTTTTGCTTCCAAATAAATTTCCTGGTCAAATATTTGCTGAAAGTACTGGACTCCATCTTGAAAGGAGAAAAAAAAAGAAAGCCTTAGATCATTAAGTCAATTCTCCAAGCTTTTCTGCAAGTGTTTGATGGAAGAGGATCTACATGTTGGCACTGACAGCAAGGTTTCTTAAAATAGAAATAAGCAGAATATATTTGTTCAAGTTGGATCAGCTATTTTTGCTATAAATAAGTAAACAAATATGTGCAATGTGTCTTCATTTGAAATAATGATAAATAACCAGAAAATCTATTTTTTAAACAGTACAAAAAGTGCTAAAAAATATAGATACATGGCAGTGGTGAATTCTGTTAAGTGGTACATTTAAAACTTAAAAGAAAAAGGAAGATAAAAAAAGAAAAAGGAAAAAATAAAAGTAAATAAATAAATAAAGCAGCAGGAGATCTAAATGAAGTCAAGTGCAGTCTAGCAGTGAGCCTAGGAAGTACAAAAACAATTGTTGCAGAAAAGATCTCTCACCTTTTTTTTTTTTTTTTTTCACTCAGCATAGTGGAGCTGCCATGCTGCAGACTCTGCATGCCGTGGCTCTCTGATAATGGCACAGTTCATACTGCAGAAGCACAGATGAAATTACTTTCCTGGTTATTGCTTTAGCTTGCTTTTGAACCCTAATGAAGGAGGCATATTTAATAATCTTTTGTGTTAGAGATGTTAAACTGAAACTCTCTGCTTTAATTGCATAGATGTCAATGGTTACTGTTCAAGCTGAAAGTGAAATGACTCTTCTCATCAAGGCCAAATGCTTTGTGGGGAAGTTTTTAATAAATAATTGAAATATAAACAATCTTAACAGTAACTAATAGGAACTAAGGGACATGGACTTATGAAAACAGCAGTATGTTTTGCAATGCTAGGGAAATCTGCAGCAAAGTTACAGGTAAGATAGCAAAATACTTCTCCTTCTGCTAGTAGATTTTTGTGATACCTCTTCTTTAACTTGAAATCCCCCCTACAAAATACATTTTTCATGGCTATAATTTTGAGAGTTCACTTAGAATAGCACTACATAAAATCAGTAAACTTGCATAATGTCAATAAGATTCAATTATATCTTTTAAATATTCATTCATATCAGTATATAATGTATCGTGATCGTGAGGTAGTTAGAATAGGGCTAAAGAATGAGCAGCCAAATCCAGTTTGGCATCCCTTTTATATTTTTGACTTCCAGTAGAGACTAGTATAATTAAAAAGATAAAATTAAAAAGCTTGAAGTAAATAATCAGAGATCACTTCTAATGTTTTCTAGAGCTGTACTAATACACAGTTCTCTTGGGATTGAATATATCCCAACTTCAGGCATCTATTTCTTTCCCAAAAACATTTACAAAGTGGTGCATGTTTCTCTGAGTTATAAAGTGTTCTGATTTATGAGAATTTGTAGCAGTACTTTTTGGGAAAAAAAAAAAAAGATATAAAATTATTTTTAAATTATTAAAATATAACCTAGGATGATATTCAGAGGAAAGAAATCATTTGAGAAGTAAATTGAAAAACACACACAAAAAAAAAAATAAAGCAATAAAAAGACTTTTCTGCCCTTTTAAGCTACTGAGAAAAACATATCCAGTCAGAGAAAGAGAAGATGCAATATCTGACTTCTCATGCTAAATTTCACACACACTTTCTCCATCCCTATGTACTCTCTGACTGCTAATGCAGATACTTTTGAAAATGTAAAGTGTAAAAAATATAATTATATTATATAATGAAATGAATTGATTGGTTTTTGCTACCATTATCATCTCAAACAAGATTTTACTTCTATCTCCAAATATAAGTTAGATATTCCTTTACATTTCTTATTCTTTTTTTTCTTATTCTTTTTTCTTTCTTTTTCTTTCTTATTCTTTTATGAATAGCAAATTCATATTAACATACTCTTGATTTGGAACCTAGCTGCTTTCCACTCTTTTAGTCGAGGGAAACCTCTGCTCTGTGTCAAATGTTGAGATTAATAATAAGTCAAGTGGTTTACAAATGATAGTCTGTTATTCTGATATAGCTCTCAATATGATTATGCTCCAGAGTATGTTTCACGAGACACAGAGTGTGTTCCTCTTTATAGGCAGGTGGAAGCAAGCCCCATAGATGGAGTCAAGAGAGTATGTTAGTCAGATTAATGTTTCAAGAGTTCACTAGACCAGAGTATCTCATTAACATGAAAAATCTCATTACTAACACAGTTTAGAGTGTCATTCAGAAACTCCTGGCTGCACTTTTTTTTCCTGGTGTCAGGCTTTGCCTTTCCAACATCTCTGTGTGTCCAAGGCCAGCACTTCTGGTTTCCCTGGAAGTATGGGCCAGGAGAAGTGAGGACAAGCTGCTCATCCTCTGAAGTCCTCACTATGCTGCGAAATGGAAGCTAAGTCGTCATCTATGACTACCTCTGGTAACATACAGCATGTATTCAGGTTTCCATATCATCTTCACTGCCTATGATTACGTGTGTGAGAAGAACCATGCTCAGTCAAGGGCAGACTGCTTGATTGTTGTTGAGTATTATGTTCTCTTAAAACTGGAGCATGAAAGAGATCCCTAGGGGAACATTAAAGCTTAATGTTTCATTGACTAAAGTTTGAATAGACTACATGCTGCTACTTAACTGTAAAAATATTGTGAATTTAGCTCCCCCAAAACTATGTCCTGCTGCTCTCAGCGAGATATAATTGCAGTTCTGCCTCATTTGAGGATAATGTCAATGTCTTTCCTGTATCTGCCCCTGGCCAGCAACAGTCCCTAGTGATGCAGAACAGTGGAGAGGGGACAGGAAGGAATGGAAGGGGAGGGGACCTCCCCTTTCCCTCTTGGGCTATCCCTGCTGCTCTGCCCTCCTGCCCCAGCCCCACCACACTAGCACCAGCACCACCCAGCCTGGCCACAGATGTGCCCTCAACCTCACTGGCTTTTACCATAGTCCTCTGGACCTGGCACATTTCTCTTATGCTGCTCAACACATCAATCAAGACGTTGCTCTACCCTCCTTAGTCTTCCTTGGACCAGACTCCTTCTTTGGCTTTCTTAAAGTAGTTTAATTAAGCCTTTTCTAAAACTTCATCTCAATACCATTGCTGCAATGCACCATTTGTTGCAAGCAAAGACTAAAGACTGACCCAGTGTTTCCATACTGGTTGTGCACGTGAGTATTTCTCCATTATACAGACCACAGTAGAATGTTTATAGATGTAATAAAATTATTAAATTAGACAAGTAATTTTTTAAAATATTTCTGTAGATTAGAAGGGCTATCTTTTTTCTCTTGTCCATCTGTCTGTAACTAAAAGTCATCTAAAGCTTGTGGATGCCTAGAATACTTCCTCCCTCCCCCAGCATGTTCTTCTCTTCTGTTGCCAGGAGAGAAAACATAAGACTAATATAGCTATCAATACTTTCTAACAAAGGATATTCAAGAAACAGACTTTCCAAAGGGCATATAAAAAAACTAGACCACAGTAATAATCATAGCACTTAAGGCCTGTTCAATTTTTTATTATTGCTTTTACTTTGTACCCACTGTGTTCCTACTGTGCAGCTTTGAAAACACATTAGCTCCCAGCCCTGGTACAACACACAGTCAGGTTAACAACACAGCCCAGTTACCAGCAGCCAGCAGTGGCTAGCAGACAGTGTTAACAGAACACAGCTACCAGGGAAGAGCAACAAATTAAAGTTTTTGTCTGTGATTAGGGAATCCACAAACTTCCCTGTTACATAAGTTTAGTTTCCTGTTTTAAAACTCTGGGCACACTTTGTCCCTTAGATCTGTAAGAACAGCACCATTCTGAGGATTGTTTTTTACTCATGTAAAATTAGACTGCTAATTTTATACACACCAGGCCCTCAGGTCATTGCCCTGCTTAATGAGAAAAACATATGTTGCAGTTGTTCTTACAGGCAGTTGTGACTCAGACACATTACCTACACATCTATCAATCAGCCGGTTCACATACTGGCAGTAGTCGAGGTGCAGCAATATTAACTTTGCAGACGCAAATGTCTCCACTAAAATTAGAACAGGATTTTTGGTTTTACTCCTTCTGCTGTGGTCTAGATCCAGAGGAGAATGGGTTAGTTTTGATTTTCTTCTTGTTGTTGTTGTCCTCTGTTCAGTTCAAAATTCAAATATGCTAAGTGAAGAAAGTACCTGTTAGACTTTGTATTTTTTTTCCTTGGGATTAGATATTTTTACCGTGCCTTGTACTTACGGAAAAGGAAATACAGAAATGCTATAAAGAAACACAGGCATCATTTAACCTCATTTAGTTAAGCGGATCTTTTCAGCATAGTCAACTTCAAATTCTTTACACTTTCACATAAAAAGGAAAATACTTTAAATAATGCTATGGTTAGGACAATCTCAAATGACAGAATTGTGGCAATTCTAAGTAAATGTTTCATCATTTTTCTTTGAAGTGGCTAAGCATTTCTGCATGGCTTTTCTCTGACACTTGGAAAGTATTTATCCTAGCAAGAATAACTAACAAATAAATTCTCATTCAACTACCTTTTCTCAGAAATTTGGCAGTAAAAGCTATTGCTTATCTTTTGGAAGACATTTCCCAGAATTTTAAGCACTAGACGATCTATCCCTCTATGCTATATACATCTGTCCTACTCAAAGGCTGGATTTTTCCAAGTATTTTGTGGGCCAAGGCAGTCTTTTCTAAGCAGTGTGGGATTTAATGATGGGACAATTTTCAAATGAGGAAGGAAGAGAATGCCCTTAAGACTTAATTGTAACTGCAGTAAAAATATACTTGTTTTCATAGGGAAATAAATATATATATTCTTTCTGTATTTTTTTTTTTTTTTTATTTTAGTCCTTGGATTGCTGCAGTGGAAAAATTCATGAAAGTACATTCTCATTCATGCACTTTTCAGAGCTGGCAAGAGGCAAAATCAACAAGTTAGTTATCCTTAAAAGACCACCAGTATTCTTCCCATTCTTTCTGCTTATTCACTCAGCACAAAGCAGGAGGCTTTTATACCCTGGTTGTTTTAAAACATCCCATAGGAGACTGAGGAACTAAATATTTCATTTAATTTCAAATGAAAACCAGGAATGTGATTATATCCCAAGAGCGCAGCTCAAGACCTGCAGTACTTCCTATATAATACTAAAAAAAAGGAAGAATATGATAGAAAACCTTCATGCACGGTAAGGCCCTTGCTGGGAATATGTGCTTGGCCTCGCTGCTGTTTGGGCATGGGTGGCCGGAGGAGCAGCACCTGGATCAGGCAGTCAGACACAGCATCCCCTGGCACTGACAGCTCCGGCTCCTGAAAGGATAGGGCAGCCAGCGCTGGAGGCTGCTGTGAGGTCTCCTGGGTCCTCACTGTGGTGCAACAAAGTTCATTCCTCCTCCTCAGCCCGGTGCCTTCTTGGGGATATTTTTTTCCATGTTCCCATCCCAAACTGTTGTTCCCTTACTGCAGACAGACTGCAATTTAGCTTTCAGGGTTTTTGTTTGTTTGTTTGTTTGTTTTTCCTACCCTTCATATACTTATCTATCTGTCTGTTTTTGAATCAAATACATTGATAACTATGTTCTCACTTCTTTATATAAAATAACACCTGAATTACTTCCTCTTTAATAAAGTCCATTAATAAGGAAAATATTGGTGCTACCTGTGGGAGACAGCAGAGAACAAACTTGCCACTAGTTTTCCAGAGGTTTGAAGTTATTTTTCTAGAACTGCTTCAAGTGACTACTGTTTTAATGCAGCTTGTAGTGAACTTGCACAAGAGGTCTTACAAATTAGACAGTATCTTCCTCTTCCAATTCTAAACAACAAAATTAATGGGGACAGTGAGATGAGAAGATGCTTGTGGAAGGAAAAGGCAGAGACAGTGATTTATATGGCTGCGGTCAGGGAAGCAATGTGGAAAGATCCATTCTCAGTCAAAAGGCATTCTGATATTAATGAGAGTTTCAGCTTTTTGCTAATGCAGATGCACTGTGGCAGGCTATTTTCTGGTTTATACTTGAATTTCATAAAGAGAATTTGTAACTTAATTGTAAATAAGAAGTCTTTGCACTTATTCTGTCAGGTCAGAGTTACTTTCAACTGCTGCTTCTATCTTGCAGGTACCAGCACCAGGACTTTTCACTTTTACATTGCATATACTTCAGTAAAAGGTAATCAGAGAACTATGAGTGTTAAATCCTACAACATTTTAAAAAAATTATAAAATATGTTGAGATTTTTGATAACTAGATTTATATCATCTCTAACTTTTCCTCGACTGGCATTCTTGAGAATGTCTGACAGTACTTGAAATCTGTCTACACATTTAAAAAGTATTTAAGAAGTAACTGTGTGTATATATATATATTTTTTTTTTTTTTTCCCCGCACTTCATGTAATATAAGCTGAAGCGGCTTCACATACTATCTCAGCCTTAATGGATGCTTCTATTAGCACAAGTTATAAACAGAATGTCTTTTTATTTTGTAGTAGTTTTTTAGAAATCATAGGACACACAAATATTGTGCCCCAGGTGTCTAGGTCAACCAGATTTTTTCTTCTATATTTTCAAGGCTGTGCTCAAGGCATAAGACATGAGGCAGAATTTAGCTGTAGGACAGAGGACAGAGGTTAGCCTTATGGTACAGAGATGCTATAACATCTGCTACCGATAACCACAGTAAAGAGAGGATGCTTAAGCCCACTTGTGATCAGATCCTAATCTTAATCAAATCAGTATGAATATTTCCCTTGATAATGTAGGTGAAATTGGGAGCAGAGGCCTTTCAGAACCATTTTCAATTAAACAAAGGTAATAAGTAAATTTTGTACTGTGATAGCAAGAGCTAAAACAAACAAACAAAAAGAAAAAACAGCAGTTGTAAGACAAGAGGTGAGAAGAATTAAAACTTCCAATATGAAACATTCAGTTAACTCAGCACTGAAGTACTGAGGGTATAAAAATGCTAAAATGCTTAACAAAGACATCGTTTGTGAAGCAGCTTGAGCTGTAACTCACATTTATCAGTCTTCAGAAATATGTTTCTCCAGAAGCTTAAGGTTTTTGTAGCATCTGAAGGTTAGAGTCACGTTTCACTGTAGCCTGTCTTCCTTGTATTGCTGTGGGGTTTTTAATTGTTTGTTTTGTTTTATTTGTTTGTTTGTTTCCCTTTGGTAGTAGCACCAAAGCAATTAGTGTAATGAAACATACGGACATATACAATGTACATATGCAACATGCTTTGCACTTTAGGTGGTTTGTTAATGAATTTTCTCATGATACCTGCTGGCTTTTCAAAAACTATGCTAAAAGCCAAATAGGGACTAGAACAGACAGAGGTCACTACCATGGTGATCTCTAAAATAAACTGCTTCAGGCTTTCCTGTATTTCATACCCACTCTCTTCCTCCATCTCCCATGAGCCAATCAAATAAAGCTGCTGAAAACAACTGCATATTTTCTTGGCTTATCTTACAGTATAATATCTCTTTTTCCTAGTGTCTGCTTCTCTTGTCTACAATTTATAACCACTGAGGGTGAATAGGATGTGTTGGAAAAGGCCAAAATAGGGGCTGGAAGATAGCATTTAAATGAGCTCTTATCTCTTGGATATTCCTTCTTTCCAAAATAATGAGCTGCTATAGATTGCTGTGCTGCCCTTGTTTGTAAAAGGTTGTGTATTTTGAAATGTAAACTGTACTCCAACCCTACCGTTACGATCACTTTTCTTAACAATCATTGCTTTTCATTAAAGAATGGAGACCAACTAGGATATGAAGAGTACTGGATTTTCTCTTGTAGCTTTATATATCTTGTCACAACTGAGTTTCAAATCATATCTGCTGATTGGCCATCTGGGGATAGTTAGAAAGGGGGCCTTTAAAACTGCCTGCTGGAGAGAAGATGCCACTGTGCCTTCCTGCTTGCCATTTTGATCATTTCTTTGCAGTGTTTGTTTTTTTCATTGTTGGTGGTTTTTTTTGTTTTTGGTTTTGGTTTTTTTGAGGCAAATGTGTCCATTGCATTAGAGGAAGGAGTGTAACTTCCTCCTTGCCTTTTAATCAGGAGTATAGAGCTTATTGAGAATAACTGTCTTACTGAAGACATCTTTATATTTCAGTAGGAGGCTTTGGGAATAGCACAAAAGATTTCTAATACCAGAGGCACTGCTTTCCAACATTTAATTTTACTGCCCTGACCTTTTCTAACCACACTGTGCTTACACTTTTCCCATTTTTTTGTATTGTCTCTATTGCCCACTTTAAATATCCTTGGGTATAAACATTATACAGTCTCCAATTCAATGTCATCTTATATTCTTAGGCCTGTAGGTCATGAAAATATTAATCATACACTTTCAAGACAACTGTACCTTATAGTAACTAGAGATCTCTTACAAAGAGTTTGGAAGGTTGATGTTGCATAGTGCTGTATATATTCACGTAAGATGGTTCTCTGAGGTACCCTGCTGTGATCTGTGCTGACCTGATACTAATTTTTGCCCTACTACTACTTTATGTCTTTCTTTTTTTTCCCAATGATGTTATCTTTCTTGAGTTTCTCCTTTAACTTGCTGTGCTAAATTCTAAACTTTCCTTTTTTTTCTGAGATTCCAGTCTATCTATCTCAGCCTTCCCTTTCTCACTCTGCATATCTTCCAGTGATGCTTCAATGGTTTGCATGAAAGGATGTGGAATAAATTCTGAGCTTGAGAATCACTTGCCTTCAATCCCATTATAAAGGGGATTGCAGCTCCTGTTATACATACCAGCTGGTACATACCAACAATAAATGCTGCACATTAGTTAACTAACTTTGGATTGTGAGAATACCCGCTACCTGAATTTGTCGTATGTATTTTAGAAAAAGCACCCTGTGTCTGAATTAACAACCCCATCCAGCAGCAGTTCACAGAATTAATGTAGGAATCCAGTACACCACAAAAAAACCACAAAGTAGCCTTTTCTATTATCTTGTTTTGACCACAAACATAGGCACACTAATGTAGAATAACTGTATTTTTGCAGTGGCCCAGTAAAAATAGTATTACTATCGCTGTTAAGAGACCACAGGATATATGCTAATTATGCTTTAGGCTAATTGTGTGGAGGACCCAGTCCTGACCTACCATGATTCTTATCAACTTGTTTTGTGAACTTTTGAAGAAAAGTTTGATATGATACATGTGGGATAGCAACGAAGAATTTGAACATATGGGCATAAGCTGAAAATAGAAGATTATAAACAATCCACAGATGTTCATTGAAAAAGCAAGCCCACAAATACTAGAAAACATATCTATCTATCTATCTATCTATATATATATCTCCTGACATCTAAATAACCTGGAATCACAGTCGCCACAACCATCAGTGCCAATATGAACTCATCGACATGGTGTTGTAAGCAAGCTGTGATAGAATGTAGTATTTAAAAGTCCATTACAGTGATAATGACTGATAATGTGTACAAATATTACACATTATCATAGAATCATAGAATGCTTAAGGTTGAAAGGGACCTCTAGAGGTCATCTAGTCCAAACCCCCTGCACACGCAGGGTCTCCTAGAGCACGTGGAACAGTGGGGTGTCCAAGCGGATTTTGAAGATCTCCAGAGAAGGAGACTCCACAACCAATCTGGGCAGCTTGTTCCAATGCTCTGTCACCCTCACTGTAAAGAAATTCCTTCGCAATTTCCTGTGGAACTTTTGGTTCCTCAATTTGTGGCTGTTTCCTCCAGTCCTATCACTGGTCACCACTGAAAAGAGGCCAGCCCCATCCTCCTCACTCCCTGTCTTGAGATATTTATATACATTAATCAGGTGCCCTCTCAGTCTTCTCTTCTTCACGCTGAACAGGCCCAGCTTTCTCAGCCTTTGCTCATAGGGCAGATGTTCCAGACCCCTGATCATCTTCGTAGCCCTGCGCTGGACTCTCTCTAGCAGCTCCACATCCCTCCTGCACTGGGGAGCCCAGAACCACACACAGTACTCGAGGTGCAGCCTCACCAGGGCTGAGTAGAGGGGCAGAATCACCTCCCTCGACCTGCTGGAGATGCTCTGCTTAATGCACCCCAGGGTCCCTTTGGCCTTCTTGGCCACGAGGGCCCACTGCTGCCTCATGGTCAACTTGTCATCCACCATGACGCCCAGGTCCCTCTCTGCAGGGCTGCTCTCCAGCAGGTCTGTCCCCAGCCTGTAGGCATGTCTAGGGTTATTCCTGCCCAGGTGCAGGACCTCACACTTGCCCTTGTTGAACTTCATGGCGTTACTTGCTGCCCAGTTGTCCAGTCTGTTCAGGTCCCCCTGGATGGCAGCGCAGCCCTCAGAGCTATCAGCTACTCCTCCCAGTTTCGTATCATCAGCAAGCTTGCTGAGGGAGCACTCCACCCCTTCATCCAGGTCGTTAATGAATAAATTGAACAGGACAGTCTATCAGTCTACAAAATACTTCCATCACAGGGATGTCTAATGACCTAATTTTGATATACAGATGTATATTCATACATACATATTTACCTCTAACAATATATCTTTTATAAACAGTAATTCAGACTCCTCCTAACTTTTAGGTGACTTCTCCTCTATATTGAAACTTTTTTTTTTTCCTTCTTGGAAGCAAAAATTTCTCATTGGGGGTATGCCAAAGGTAGAGATCAAGAGCAATGGACTACATGAAAACACACAGGAAGAGTGATTCAGGAAAGAAGTATCATTTTTAAAAGCAACAGAAACATTAGCTTTTAAATACAAACTCTTGAATTTGATGCTTATATTTCTTCTCCCTCAGTTAGAATAACTGTACTATAGCAAAAAAATCTCAGAAGAAAAGGGAAAATAATTCTGGGTATGTGCAGCACATGATTATTGCTACTTGCTGTTAGCTTACTGTCAAACAGTGAAGATGAGTGTACCAGGACAGATCATGGGCTGGTATGTAGGAATCTATCCACAGTTCAAGTATATATAAAGATTTTTAAAATGTAGGTATGTTTAGCTACATGTATCTCTTTGCTCTTACTCTTTCTCTGTTCACTTTTTGCATAAATAGAAATGATGGCCTAATAATGAGAAAGGAGAAAAGTCAGCAGAAAAGGCCATAATCACCATGTGTGGATTTTCACTGGATCAAAGGTAAAACAACTAGCATGTACTCTTCTTAGCTGTGTTAATATGGCTCATGCTAGAGCTAGTGCAGGTTTTCATTATGTAATAGGGGGAAGTCGTACAAATCTACGTCCCATTCTTTCCCACATAGCTGCTCACATACTAAATTGATTTTTTGAAGAATGTAGTGCTGCTTAAAAACATATTATCTAAAGTAGTAAAAGAGTGTACTACACACAGGAAGACTAGATGATTTGGCTCATTCTATGAGAAATAGATGACTAATAGAAGTTGTTAAAGTTCCATCATTTTGAACCTGTAACACTGGAGAGAAGAAAATCACAGAATAACTACAATGGCTACTCTTTTCCAGACTGACTGAGTAATAAAAATGGTGTCTTTTCTAATTACAAACTTTTTAAATGACTTTCTACTTTGGGTTAGGATCATAGTCATTAAACAAGTGACTCAAAGCTGTTACAAATTCGAAACACCTATTTAACCAAACAATAGGCCCTAGAATGACTCTTATTTTGCATTTCCAGAACAATATATTGGATATTTTTCCTATATCCTTTTCTTTTACAACTGCTTTGCCTGTGTTGCTTTCTCAACACTTCTACTTCAAAAGTAACAGAATGAGCATTTTCAAGTATACAAAAAATCTGTTTGAAATTAGACCCTTTCCTTTTTGACTTGTACACTTTTAATGAAAATTGAAGTTTTAAATTAATGATTTATATAACTTGTTCTCCATGATTAATCTTAATAGTTTCCATAATCACTCTTGTAATGTGAGTTTCAGTTAACAAGGTTTTTAGAGTAAAAACATCTTTATTTAACAGTAAGAAATAATTACTTTTTAGTTTTGCTACAGCTTCATAATTAACATTTCTAAATTTAAAATTGAAATAAATACTTTGATATAAATATAAAATAGCATTAATAATGACTGCCTGATATAATAAAAAGCTTTTTTTTTTTCTCCATGCATTCCATGAGATGTTAAAGCTTAAGAAAAATAAATGAGAAAACCAAAATAGATTTTTTGTCTTTGTTAGAGTGTCACAAGCTTGAAGTATAAAATTCTTGTGGAAAATAAACAAAAGAATAAAAAAAGCGAATACTGGAGAAAGCAGATAAGTGCTTCCACTGCTGACATGGAAGCAGCGTGCTTTCTCTTCGGAAGATACTTTATTGATTAGAGAGTTTAGATGTAGATATCATTTTTGTACTGATGCTGTAATCTCAGCTGTAAGGTACCACAGGCATTTTTGTCTCAGCAGAAGATACAGAGTGTATTGTCGGATGTCTTTGGGTTACTTAGAGCAGAGCATTCCAGGAGTCATCTCTGTACCTTACAAATACAGCTAATGTGGCACAAACCGAAGTGAAAATCTCAACATGAAAAATAACTAAACATCCAACAGTTCCTTATTATCACAGGTGTGGCAATCTCTCTAGAAAAAGTGTCTAAGCTGAGGGTTTAGCAGAGAGTAAACCTATCAACACTGTGATCTTTTCTTATGAACAGGAAGTGAACTAACATAAAATAGTAGGAATCTGATGTTGTGGCTTACTAATTTGGCATACTAGAGGTCAAATGATTTCCCTGCACTGGGTTTTTCTTGAAAATCAGCAGTTTTGCATGACTGCTGTGAATCAGTTAGAAAACTACACAAGACTAACACAGATTTTAGTCAATGGAAGATCCGGTGTTTCTTGTAAGTTGCATATAATTTCTTAAAAACTTTTAGCACTGGTTGCCCTCTTATAAAAATGAGCAAGGAGAAAAGAAAGAATACCTCTTTTGTTTGCTTTTGAATTTGTCTATGATAAAGCCTCCACAGCCAAAGTTTTATT
This sequence comes from Eudromia elegans, assembly GCA_003342815.1. Taxonomy (NCBI): domain Eukaryota; kingdom Metazoa; phylum Chordata; class Aves; order Tinamiformes; family Tinamidae; genus Eudromia; species Eudromia elegans. The sequence continues at coordinate 3,877,414 of PTEX01000026.1, forward strand.
TTCATAATTCTGTTTCTCTTGCAAGTATTTGTAGCTTGTGATCATGTCACTTTTATATCTCTATTTGGCATATTTAAAATGTCTGTTCTCCATTCTGAAATATTTTTTCAGGTTTCTCTTTAACAATTTAACATTTTTACGTCCTCTCTCAAGTGTGTATACCAAACCAAAGCAAGCTACACCATGTTCAAAATGTAACTCTGTTCTTATATGTCAGTCCTCTGTTTTTGTACACACTTGCCTGAACTCTCTTGGCCTCACTTCATACTAGAAGTTTAGCTTTCATTAGCTACTGAACTCTATAATAGAGTTCTTACTCCATTCTGCTCTCTTTATGTATTTCCATGGCTTCCCAGGAAATGATTCCTAAAAGATCTAAGCAATAACCTTATTCCTGTGTATATGATTAAAAAGTGGACCTTTTGCATTGCAGATGGTGTGCTTATGTTCTACTTAGTAACATATGAGGTTGGTCTAAGACCTCACTCTCCAATTTTTACTGGGTTACACAGTCATGTCTCTTAGTTGATTTTCTAAAGTCTATGGTTAAGGAACTATACTTGTTCATCAGTAGTTCAGGGACTGAAAATTTGATATGAAATATTTGGTATGTGATTGAAATGCAGCCTTAGCGGCTGAACTGGGGACAGTAAGGGGAGGGGTATATAAACTGACCTTTGTGAAATGAGTTTGAGGTCTACACAGTTCAGTCCACTTTTCTGTTTAAACTAGGCAGAAAATGGGTGATAAATATAGAGTCTGACTTTTTTTTTCCCCTTCTGCCACCCTTTTCCACCACACATTATGAGAATTTTACCTTTTCTCCCCCAAAAAATATATATATTTAGACAAATTTTATATGGTATATATCTTTAAAATTTCCTAAATAAAACAAGAATTGAACCATTATTTCAATGACATTGGTCCAGTTATAACTTAATTAAAATTACAAAGGCAATAACGTTTATTTATTTATGTAAGAACCAGAAAACTCAATAAAATGTATACTCTAAGACTGTGACAATTAATATAATCCTCAATGTACATTATAGTGTCTATTCTTTGTGCTTTTGCATTGGTTCTGTAGTTACTGAGCTTAAAAAAATGGCAAATACAAGCATGTCTTCACAAATTTTGCAACGTATTTTTTCTTAAACAGAAAGGACACTATCTGCTTTCATGCCACTGAAGTTATATAGCTGTTACAACTAGAATTAATTTTTGCTCTATAAATTAAAAAAAAAAACACAAACAAACAAACATAGGATCTGGGTCTAAAGGAATGTTGTCTTAACAGATCATTCATTCATGTGTAGGTTCCTCATGTTTCTCTCCTAATAAGATACATTATATTCTAAAAACCAGATCTTTTCACCTGCTTGTAAACTGGCATAATTCCATTCAATTAATAAGAAGTGTGTGCCAAATTTCAATGATGTTAAACTCTGGATGTATTTCCTACAGAATGACATGTTTATTCTATCAGATATTAGAGATCTAATGGAGTAATATCCAATGGAATAATATTGAATGCTGCAAGTTGATGGCAAAAATCTCTCCCTAGCAATCTTTTACCATCTGACATTATTTTTGCAGGTTCCGATCTGAAATTGGATGGAAGCAATTAGATTGATGCATTTTATGCAAACACAGAAACCGACTATGTGCAGAAATGAGATTGCCTAGGTCTAAATGGTCATCAGTTTATCAAATTTAGTTAATTTCTTACTGAGGTCTGCAGTTATTGCGCTGTTCTCAATATGTACAATATGTAGTACTTCAATATAAAGATCAAAATCTCAAAATTAATCTGCTTGGGTTGCTGCAAGTGATCTTTATTAAAAATAAAAAGGTTTAATATATTTTGTAGGATTTGATTGTTGGCTTCTCTAATTTGCAATTACCATCAGATCTGTTTACTTATTTTCATATGAAGGCCTGACTACTGTAAGATAGAAGTCCCCATTGCCTAGCAGAAGTTATCAGATAGGAACAGCTATAGATGATTACTAGCCTCGAATACATCTGAACTAGCAGACCAAAGGTAAAACGCTTCACCTCTCACAGAAATAACTGTCACAAGCCTGGTGAAAATTCCTTCAGAAATTACCTAGTATTGCATAAATTTACTGCTAGTTATTCATTAAGTTTCAGACCCTTTGAAATATTGATCACTATTCAGGAGTACAGCAGGAAATAATTCAGGAAAACGTGATGAGGAAAAATTGAAACTGGTAGTAGCATGAAAATGAAGGACATTTTATACCTCAAGAAACCAAGAGAATGTTGAAAAAGAAAGACTATTATTGCTAAATAAAAAAATAAATAATGTTCAATTCTTTTAGCATAAGTTCTTTGAGCAGTTTAAAAGAGATAGCCTCAGGACAGCCTCTTTCTACTTTCATCTTCATTTGTTCAGGTTTCAGTGATTCCCTAATACACTCGTACACCTTGCAATGTTGCTGTCTAGACAGATGTGACTCCAAAATGAAAAACATAGAATCTCAGTTTGTAAAAACTGTATTTCTACTATTAACATTCTATTTGGATTTTGCAACTATTTTAGACCAAAATGCACAGTTTTATGGAACCTTACCTATGATTTGTGAACATGAAATTTTGCAAAACACTGACTGAATTAAAATCTGAATCTGTCAGTTAAAACTTTCATGTCACTTAATAAATCATTAATGAAAAAATCTACACAACTGTGCATGTTAATTCTGTCTTGTGACTGATGAGCCAAAGCTGTGTCACAGGAGATGATTTTTAGCTTTTCAACAGCAGAAAGGTTAAAAAAATAGATAAACAGTCAGACACTAAGTTATTCCTAAGACCTGACACATATTAATTCCTATGAATTTGTATTAGAGTGCTTAGGCTATGAAATTTGATTCTTTTCTTCATGATATCTTGGATGACAAGATATTCCATTTAAAATATGAATCAATGTCTTGCATGACCTCTTCAATAAGAAGGAAAAACAAAAAGCTGGTTCTGTACTTTCTCAAGTACATGAATGTGTGCGGTTTGCATCTGAATTTGCTTCTGAAATTGTGGATTGTACTGTATACTTCAACAGAATATCTAGTTCTAAAGAGTTTCATAGGTTGAATTATTAGGTGAGTCTGTGAGTATGTAATATTGAAAATGAGCAACTTTAGTCTTTGCCTATGCAAGAGGAACCTTTAGAGAAAAAGCTGTGAGAATAGTAATTTCATCAACTTGATTTCTCAGTGTAGTTAATTACGGGGAAACAATCTGATAATCAGAAATTAATTCTAGGATGAAAGACAGAGGCTGCTGCTCACCACATCTACTGTAGGATTATTATATCTATGGCTAAAGGAATCTATGCTTATGCATGCTTAGGACCTTGTCACTAATCTTCTATTCCCTTGGTTCTTAATCTGTAAGACATTGCTATTTGTTATAATATAGTAAAAGACCAGAATTAAGTGCAGAGTAACAGTTCTTGTGTCTGGTATACACGTTTAGCTCTTTTCAATCTTATAAAAGAGGAATTTCTTCTGGAAACTACTTTAGATGTGACACGTGACTATGGAGGTGACAGCTATAAAGTTTTATGTGCATAGGACTAACGGCAATGAGATCAAACCCTTGGCTCATGGAATAAAATAAAGTGTGTAAAATAAAATAAGTGTACTTGAAATATGGATTCACATTTACTGTATAATGAATCTCAAGGTTGAGGTCTATCTGGCTTTTGATTAGCTTGCTCTTGTCTGCATCTAGATGGAATTTAGTACTGAGTAGTTAATAAATTTTACTGCTGTGTAGGAGATAACTCTTGGGCAGAAAAAGATCTATTTAACTTCTGTTTCTTTAATATGATCAGATGGACAGAACTGATGAGGCCACAGTGCTCAACATGCAAAGATCTTGGAATCTAGATATGCTTGGAAGGAGGATGTGCAGCTAGTTACTTGTCTATGCCACAGACCTTGGAATTACTTTTATATTTTTTTCTCTCAGAATGTAAGTGCAGCCTTAAGAGACAAGGACCTATTTTGCAAAATATAATCGATTCACTTAATTTTTGTTATATATAACTACATATATATACACATATATACACATATACACACACACATATATATATGTACTACACTAGCTATTACAGTTAAAATGTGACTTCTAAACAAGATCTTTCCACACCTCTACTTTGGTGCACTCCAGGACATTCATCATTTGCTGTGGAGCAGGAGGAGGTGTTTCTTTTATGAACTGGTGGATGACTAGAAACTCACTGCCAACTATAATACGGTAAATTAGGTTTTAGCCTTTTTATTGCACAAGTCATGATGTGACAGACTAGATGATGAATATATACAAGTCCTTACCAATGTAAGTGTGAAACTGATATGTCTGTTGCACACTTTTCACTTGGAAGAGCAGCATTTTTCCCCTTTCACCCCAGAACCCACAACGGCAGCTTGCTTTCAGGCAAAGCCCTGAACTACAGATTATGCAGTGAGGTGGGCAGGCAGTGCCACTGCATTGCTCCCAAAGTCATCTGCTGCAGCAGCAAGGGAGTTTCTTCTGCTCACCCTTACATAAAGCCCCTAGAAATCACTTGTTCTTTGTCCCCAAGCTGGGGGATTGCTATACTTCCAGTGTTTTTTAGACAGTGTTTCCGCTACAGGATGTATTAAGATTCTGGAGGCCACATGAATTTCTTCTGTTATACTTTAAATATGAATGGAGTAAAGTCAAAAGTGCCAGCTGGTTCTGCTGGGAATTTAAATGTCTGCAATGTGCTGTCTTGCTAACCCAAGACATAACTGGAGGGCAAAAGGAAGAAAATGTCTCTTCTCCTTCTTTGCAGATCTATGGTAAGGTTATTGTGGAGTGTGAAGAGGAAATGAAGAAAGGCATAAAGTCTGACTTTGTCATTTAGGTGTGAATGTGACTAGAGGGCATGGCGCTGCAAATGCCATCCCTGTCGGTTGCTGAAAGAGAAGTACAAAACACTAACATCACAAAATCCCAAAGGGAGAAATTTTTAGGCCCTTGATACTATAAAACATCGTCTGCCGTAGCTTTTATTTTACTACAGACTAGTCCATTTGGGCATCTTTTATTTCTGAAAGGTATGACCTTCCTGTACCTCTCCCTTTATAGCAGATAATTTGCAAAGAAGCTGCTGCTCTGGAATAGGTTTAATTCCTGCTTCCATTTTTTCTCTCTTGGTGATCACAATCATTTTGTTACTGGTAAAATTCCAGTTCACAGTATGCCAGTATGGCTCCTTTTCAAAACCACTGCCTTTCTTAGAGGAATTGGAGAAGAAGGGGAGGAGGGAAAAGAAAACACTCTAGATGCAATTATAAGTGACCTTGCAATGCTGAACTGGCATAGTCTACAGAATCAATAGCCAGACAAGTTTGTGTGGCAGATCCAATAATGGGAAAAAGAGCTGTGGGGGGGAGGAAAACAAGTAGATTAAAATAAAGATGTGATGGTACTACTACTGCTATGCAGGTGCCAAAGCTCCGATAGAAGTTTTGAGGAAAAAATCTGATTTACACAGAAAGTGGCAGCTGCTCTGTCATTGGCCAATTAAACAACTAAAAACAGAACAATTTTATGCTCTGTCTGGTATAAAACCAGATCCTTGAACACCAAGCAGGATATATATCCTCTTTCTAGCTTTTCTTTCCCTTGTTTTCTTTCTTTCTTCCCTCCTCTCTCCTTTCTACCTTTCCTCTCCTTCTTCCCCCTTCCACTTCATTTCCTTTCTCTCCTGTCTTCCCTCCTTCTTTCCTTGCTTCCTTCCTTACTTCTTTTCTCCCTTTCTCCCTTCATCTTTTCCTCTATTTCTCCCTTCTCCCTCCTCATTCTCCTTCCTTTTCTCTTTCTTTCCTTCTCCAAAATTTAATTGTTGCCTTTAGGAGTACCACTAAGATCTTGAGGGTTGTGAAACTTGGTGAAACTTTTTCAATAATCTTGAAATTCATATCCTTTATAAAGAAGTCACGGACCCCTATTGTCACTCATGTCATTTTAATAAAGAACCAATGTAAAAACTACAAAGTATATGCAAAATTATATTGTGTGATTAGTAATTTTGTAATTCATAATTTCTATTTGGTGCGATCTGAATGAGGGCCAGGTTTGGTGACTTCCATCTGAGGTTGTCTTAGAGCACAGGGTTTCATACCCATTGAGGATATAAGTCCAGTTTGAGCAGTCAGCCGGGAATGACAATGAAATTGCACTAGTTCTGCAAAATAGCTTTCTTGCCTTTTTTTTTTTTTTTTTTTGATTCTTCTTCTTTGAGCATTTCAGAGTTCATAGAATTGAACAGTTTTGGAATTGCATTTCTTTTAAAAAGCAAGCAATGATAAAAGTCCAAGGCTATGTGGGATTCCATTGGTCTCTATTTATATAAAGCTGCATGTTACCGCTCTTGAGAATCTTGCAGCAAATCTCAGAAGTACACAAAACAGGAACAAATTTGTAATAAGACTTATAGATGCTGTAGTTTCATTGCAGAGAAGTAAAGCTTGATAATCAGTTTCCAAAATTAGTCCAGCAGTACATACAGATTCTGTAAAGGATAATCAGTTATTTGTCACATAACAAACAGATGAGATAAACACCAAGGAAGTGTTACTGAGGTATTTAATACATTCTATTCCCTCTTCTTCTTTACACTTATGCTTGGATTGATTTTTTTTTTAATCTATTTTCAGAATGTTCACACTTCCCAGTCTCAAAATGTTATTCTTGCAATCAGTTCTGCAATTACTTTTCTCTCCTGAATATTCTCCAGCCTTGATACAGCGGTTTTTCAACAGTTTGTATAGAAAAAGCCTAGACAAAAAATTAGGAAACAATGCCTAACATTAAAGGAGCTTTAAATACTGTAACTACCTGGCACAGAATAATTAGGTTATCAAAATTTATATGCAAATGAATATTTAAAAAATAAAAAAGGAAAGGAAAGGGGGAGAGAGAGATGAAGAAGAGGAAAAAGATGTGCCCTGCTTTTTACCTGTTCTATCAAATAAAAGCATGCTACGTTAAGCTGCACCCTGCTCAGTCACATCATTTGCACTTAGCGTAATGTACCAGAGTGAGGCTGCATCTATTTTATTCAGCATTTCCTTCTGCATCAGATTTCATACTGGAGGGAATCTGTTCCTTTAAAACTGTAAAACTGTATATTTGTGCCAGTAATAGGTTTGGGCAGCTGAGTGAATATTTAACAGCAGTCCCATTGCTCTTTAAATCAAAGTCAGGGTGTGTGGGATAGTGTGGATGTAACATGCTCATACTGCATTAGGTGGAATACAGAAAATGTGTTAACGACATATTCCTAACCCATGCAATTTTTTCCTTTGTCTTTACCTAAAGAGTATATGCAAGTTTTACAACTATATTATTTACTCACAGGGACTTTCCGAAAGCGATCAGGCTAGGACTATAGATAACACTGTGGAGAGTTTCTTAAGTATGATGTTTATACATGTATAAAAAGAAAGTGTACTCTGAAAGCACAATAGTGAATCCAGTAGTGCAGAAACTACTAGTAACCATGTCTAAGTTCCTGTCCATCATTTAAATTATTTACTGTATCTCAAATATCTTAATGTTTTTAATGGCTTATTTTAATGTTCTCTTTAGGCAAAAAGAAGTGCATAATCAACAAGAAGTGAATTTCTTGGCAAACATTAAAAAAAAAAAAAACTTTACAGGAACATCTAAATAGTATGATCAGTGCTAGAAGTGTGTTAAAGCTATAAGGAGACGGAATGTATGACGGACATATAATTTGACAACACAATCCAAAGTATTGTGCTCTGTCTCCATGTTTTGTGCAGTCTCCAAGTGTATTTCTTCAGTTCTAGGAATCCTGGTGCCATTTTATTTTATTTTAGTTTAGCTTGGTTTTTAGTTTAGTTTATTTTCATTATTTTAGTTTATTTTGTTTGTTTTGTTGTTATTTATTTTTATTGTTTTTTCATGTTCCTATTCTCCTAAGGAAAGATTACTTATTTTAGCATCCTTGCACCTTATTACAGCTTATCGACATGGCTAATTATGAAATAAAACTTTGTATTCAGCTTTCTAATACTTTTTTGAAACTCATTTCTTATCTTTTGATGTTATAAAATTTCAGAGATTCTATATTGTGTGCTTCACATGATACACAGATGAAAAAAATCCAGTCCTGCCTCAGACTAAGGCCAGCTTACAATCTATGCAATTGATCACTGCTAAAAGGCACAATGCAAGGATCTGAACATTCTTCTTCATGAAGTCTTCTTTTTTTCCTAATGGGAAAAGCAGGATCCATGCAGCAGTAATTTTGATTTGCAGATTAAATGAGAAATGTTTTGGAAAAAAGAAGCAGAAGTAGACTGATCGACTCTTGTTTTATCTCATGTAAAGAATAACAAAAATGAGTAAAGCAGAGGGTTAAGAGTGAGTCTTTCCCTCCCATTTTCCATAGCAGGTATTTTCTGGAGTGAGATAGGGAGATAGGTTTTTGTTTATTCTTTGTATAAAGGTAATGCCTGGGAAGCAGCACTTTGTTCAGAACACCAGGCTAATACAAATAAAGCCAAGAAAAGTTCTGTCTGCTCCCAACAAAACAAGATAATAATATCAGTTTAAAAGTTAATACAGTAGATTTCTATGGCAAGATGTCATGAAGGAAAGCAGTTGGTGTAGGAAGTACCCCACTTTCAACAGAGTTTCCTTCAAAGCAGGACTTGAACTATGAGGTTCAAACTAGCCCTGGGACAGGCCATGACTGTAAAATTAGGGTCTACGTGTGGTGGGTGAGAGGCCATTTTAGACCCTCACCGGTGGATGCAGTAATGTTCAGGAGAATTACCACCTCCTTATGGTGTGCCAACAATTTTTGGCAATAGTTTAATTGTCCCAAGAAGAGATTATTTGTTTCTGAGATATATAATTATGTCTGCAGAGAAAGGCCTGGGAGTCCTGGTGCACAGTAGACCGACACATGACACCACAGGCAAGGAAGGCCGCCATTAGGTAGAATGTTGCTAGAAGGTTGGAGGGAGTGATCCTTCCCTTTAGCTCAGTCCTAGTAAGGAGATTTCTCCATTTCATCTTCCAGGTCATTAAATAAGAGTGAATAATACCAGATTTAAATGCAAATCTTCACAGATACAATTTGCTTGTTTTTATCCAACATAGAACCCTCTGACTACTTATGCAGTCTTCTCATCTTGTTTTGTAGGAAGGTACAACTTTTGGAGAAAAAAAAAAAGTGTAATAGTATCCTTCTTGCTTTCTTAAGATTTTATTGTGCATTTGCATGCTCTTCCTTACTTACATTCTCATTTGACAGATGAAAATCAGTGAGGAAGTAGGAAGAAAGAACTAGTTATTTCATTAATTCACACTGCATCTCTTCAGGATTCTTCATCTTTCAATCAAGTCTGAATACTCTCTCCCTAAATATTTTGAGTAACAAGATTATTTTCTTCATATTTTAAATTACTTGATGACAGAAGAATGGTTGTTTATTGATTTTTCTCTTTAACTTTTGATGGCTCTGCTGCACTGTTTTCTACTTAAATACCTCTTTCAAAGTTGTGTTTCAAAATATGTACTATTAAAATATTTAGGACAAACTCTTTTGCAAGTCCTCATGTTCTGGTTAATTTATTCTTATCTGGTATTTCTGGACTTCATTTTCTTGGTCAAACTCTGTGCTTGAATGTTACTTCAATTTACCTTTACCTTTCTCTCCCAAGCCAATCACAGTTTAAGATGTAGTTCTTTGGAGGAAGCAGCTTTTTTTCAAATAAAAGACTCATTAGAGTAAGATAAAGATTTTGCTTTAATAATGTCATAATAGTTTTTCTGGCTTAACGTTTCACAGATTGAAATGATTATGGTTATGGGAACAAATTTGTGTTACTGGGTTGGTTAATGTTGTCATACTTGCACTGTCCATGTGTATATGTGTATGTGCCTAAAAATCACGTGTGTGCACACACATGTCACTCAAACCCATGTGCACACACACATATACACATCTACTACAGATATTTATTTTATATACATCTACATGAAATCATATGTTTGTGAATGAATGTATGTATGTACATATGTATACGACACATAAACACATACATGCGGCCCCACATCAGAGAACTCACTGATTCAACAATTCCTGTCCAAAGTTTTAAAACAGCTTGATGTATTCAAATATCACAGGTAAAGTTCCTGTACAACTTTATAATCAGCTGCCATTAAAATGACACTGATTTTGTCTGATAATTCACAGGAAGTTTCCAGGGAGCATATACACAGTTTGAGTGAAGAAGAAGGGGAAATAAGTTTGATTCTTTGTGAAAATATGGGAGGAAATGAGAGGAGGTGAGGCAGAGGATGAAAAAAAAAAATGTTTGTTTAGTATGTGATCTACCTGGTTCAATTAACTTAGAAAACTGGAGACATTCTCAGTAGTTCTTAGGACTCTCCAGCAGCTCCACCTCCCTCTTGTTCTGGGGAGCTCAGAACTGCACACAGTGCTCCAGGTGTGGCGTCACCGAGGCTGTGCAGAGAGGGATGATCCTCTCCCTCGATCTGCTGGAGACGCTCTGCTTCATGCACCCCAAGATCCAATTGGCCGCCTTCTTGGCCACAAGGGCACACTGCTGCCTCATGGTCAACTTGTCGTCTGCCATGATGCCCAGGTCCCTTTCTGTGGAGCTGCTCTCCAGAAGGTCAGTCTCCAGCCTGTTACGCGTGTCTAGAGTTGGGTTCTGTGGCTTGATGTCTGAAGTACATACAGCTGATCTAAGTAACAGAGTGTCAGATTCAGGATTTAGACCTATGATTTAATACACAGTCTAGAAGTAGCCCTCACGCCATGTCCAGGTGAAGCAAAAGGCTACAGCCTTTAATCCAAGCACTACATAGAGGCTGAAGAGTGATTTTCACTCTTGCCAAGTCATATCTCTTCATCCGTGTAATGCATTGCAATGTCAGACTGTCACCAGTGGAATGAACTTCAGCCAAAACAGTCAGTGGAAAGAAGGTATCTTTCTCTCTCTGCAGAAACTCACTGAATATATTTGCTGAAAAAAAAAAAAAGATCACTATAAGTGGTATATTTGCTGCCATTGTCTTTCAGAAAACCTCGCTTATGGTTCAAATAGTGCTATTGACATTCAGTCAGTCTGAGACTACATTATTACTTTTGGCCCGCAATCCACACTAAGTGCAATTGTGACTCTAGGCAGTATTACTAATACCTGCACAAAAGTGAGGATTTCTATGCAGTTGTTCTCTCAGACAAGGAAAACACATTTTAAGAGATGGTTCCTGTATGATTTTGTCTGAACTGCTTATCAAAGCTACTTCTAAGCAGAAGAGAAGGCCATTTTACAAACACTGACAACCATTTCTGGATTATCCAATTAGTGAGAGATACAGAAGACATTTACTTTCAAATCTGGAGAAACTGAAGCTAGCTCGGCCTCATAAATTCCAATGATTTACACAGAAAGTACTATACAGATCTTATTTAAGATGAAGAAACAAAACTCCCCACAGCAAGGCAGTCAGAGAATGTTTCAAACTAAGTGTAGCACAAGATATCAAAATAGAGGGTTATACACTGAGGCCAGGAATAGTTTCTCTGAATGCAATATATCTACTCAAGACATTCTCACGTTAATATTTAAGCATAAGCTTAATTGTAGACTATTGATCTATGCTGACAAAGTCTCCTGCTTTAACCAATCGGTTAGTGAAATAAAATATTGAAAAGTAATCATCGGACTGACAGGGTGGCTTTAGTCTTGTATAAAGCTGGAAAAAAACCCTGTTTATATTCAAATAACTGATTATAGCTGATAGTAACAAAAGTTTGCTGGCATTTCCAACTACTGTTCTGAACAGGAAGACATTAATTTGATAATATTAATGCCTATAACAACATTGATATATTTTCTGAGGGATAGGGCAGTAGCCATATGAATGGAGATGTTAAAAACTGAGATATTCTCAATTCTGAGAGACTTTGTTCATCTTTTCATTATTTGCCCAAAACACAGATCTGCATATATTTAAATATCTTCCGTATGCTGATGAAGCTATTTGTATGTGAATATACATGTAATGTATATTTATATTTATATTTATATATATGCCTATGCATATGTATACGTACATGATGATGGTAGCATAGCAGATATATATGTGTGTGTGTATACTTTTTTCTCCAAAATATGAAAATGATATGTGCTTGCAAAAGTCAGTTGTGCCCCTCCTTTGAGTAGCTTTGAAATTTGAAATACATTGAAACCAAATACATGAATATTGCATGAGCAGAGTATTTAATTTGTAACTGCCATAGAGCTCATAGTTACCTTTTCACTACGCACTCAATTCACTGAAAATACTGTTTTTGAAAATTGATTTTGGCCCAGTTTCAAGTCAAATAAGTTGTTAAGCTTAATGAGACATCATAAAGACACTACATTTTAGAAGCAAAATATGCCCCCAGATTCTGAGGCTTTTGTGAAAAATTGTCATCTCTTTTATCTGCATTGCTCGTTAAAGATTTTTTTTCTATTACATGTAAATATTTGTTTATTTTAGATTTTAAAAGTTTGGGGAAAAAAATATGTAAACCTTTTATTAGAATTAGCAGTTAATATCTTAATGGACAATCTCTACCCAGAATGTGAGTTAATATTAATGTATTAAGAATATGATTTGAACATAAGTCACAAATTTTCAAAAGACATAGGAATTATACTGTGGTGGAACAAAAAGTAAGTCAATAGTTCATTTGGACCTGTTCCACTTTTTAAAAAAAGTCATTATGCTAAAAAGCATGATCTATCAGCTGTGTAATACCACAGGTAAATTAATAGTGTACTTGCTTATTCCCGTGTAAACAAACAGATTTGGGATACTCCAGAAATTCTATGACTGGAGTGGAAGGAAGGTAACAAATCTGTCATCCTGAAAATAAATGCTTTTCAGCATTGACCTTTTGGATAAAGGAAATTTTATTTTCATTGCTTTTCTTAATTACTTAATTCCAAGACATATTTTCCCCTGTTGCAAGGTATCTTTGGAATTTATGCTGAAGAGAACACTGTTTATTTACATGGCCTTACTTGACTATTTTTACTGACCTATAAACTATATAAGCTATAGCTATATAAGCTATATAAGAGAGAGGATTCCAAAATGCAGTGAAAGTTGTGCTTTCTTGAAGGTAAATTGACTAGTAGGCAGGGTCTTGTCTAAGGTTTCTGACACATGATATTTGTAGTCCAATCTGATTTGTTGTGCAAGTTAGATTAGTAACGTCAGTTTTCTAATATTCTTTCTTTTCTATTAAATATATATATAAAATATATATAAAGTATATAAAGTATATATTACACAAATATAAAAAGGAATAAAGAAAAAGAAATGAAAAAGAAAACAAACTATAATACCAAAAAGCTGAATGTGCCACCATAGAACATAACACATCAAACCAAGTGACTACAAATATATACAAAGTATATATAGTATACTATGTATACAACATATATATAGTATATAGTATATACAGTATATATAGTGTGTATATATACACTATATAGTGTATATACAGTATATATACACTGTATATATATATATAGTAGTATATAGTGTACATATAGTGTATATAGTGTGTATATATAGTCTGTATATATATATACAGTGTAATATTTCTTTAAGAAGACTCCAGTAAGCATCTCAAATCACTAAACAGAGCTATGTTAGACATAATTATGACAGCACAGCTGATTGTTCCTTTTGCTACTATTTGAAAGTGCTGTCTATCAATCATTCATATTCAAGACGCTTGCGAAAAATTTTTTTCCTTTGGTCAGCCGAGGTTACACAGTAGAGTAGATTCTCAATGGCTAATGAGTACCATTTTTTTCCCCATGGAATATATATTTTCTGGCATTCAGAATATTGTGAAAACTGTATGATTTACATATAGGTTAAGTGATATATACATTTATTTTTTACTACTATTACTAGCAACAATAAAGTATTGAACACTTGAAAACCTGTTCCTTGCTCATCTTATTCATGTGCAAATCTCTCCTTCACTTTGATTTAGCAGGATCTGTATGTCATGCAAGACACGAGGTCTTACATGCAGATTTGTCACTTATTTAGTAGGTGGATCCAGATGCATCTACATTATCAACAATAAATTACACTCCTATTAAACTTGCTGTTAAACAAGGAGTTACAGTCCTATTAAAATCCTATTAAAATATTAAACATGCATCACATTTGATGGATATAATTAGAACAACCAGAGAGGGTAAATGGTTCAAAACACTGCAGCTAGAAAAATGTCAGCGGAGTGCTAAAAGAAGAAATAACACAATATGTTAGGAACTTGTATCTGCTTATGAAAAGACTTGCTCTTCTTCGTTACTTTTTATTTTGCTGCTTTCTCTGTTGAACACCACCAAATATATTTACTGTCACAAGCTATATTGAGGCTAGATTCTCAGCCATGTTCGTTCTGGAAAAAGAAAATTGTTCAGGTTCTGTTTCAGAATAGATTAAACAAGCATGAATTGGATGAATTCTTATGTGTATGTCAAAGATGTGCACTGCAAACTAAACTGAGACAAAATCATATGGGCCAAGAAAATTATTTCACAGGAAAGATGTGAGGTCTGATATACGATGCCAAACTTACTTTCATATTAAGTCTTAAAAGGTGTGCTTTGCCAATCCCTGGTTCTTCTGTTTCTAAAAATACAGAAAAGATTTTAGTACACAACTGGACAGTGATACTTCAGGGGAAAGAAAAAATCATGCAGATATCTGATTGAACTGAAACCTGAATTTTTCAAAACTACATTTCCAAGAATTTAAAGGAAGTCTTAACTGCTTAATTGCTTAAACTGGAGGAAAAATTCTCAATAGGTGAGAGTTTAACATGAGTGAATTCCATAGTGCTTGATTTATAGCAGCTGACAGAAGTGTTTTTGGATTTTTAGCAGTTGCATTAATGTCATTGCCAAGATTGGAGCCAGACTGGGGCTAAGAATGGGTATGGCCATAATTCTGCTCAATTCAACAGAATTCATTAGAGTAATAATGGCTTAAATGAGAGCAAAATTTGGCTCTCAGTTTAACCACACATGCTAAATGAATCATAAACAATTAACAGAGCTCTGTTCTTAATGTTTTACTCATTTATTTGTTGCTCATAAATTTGTTTCCAGCAAAACAAATTTCTCAGAAAATACCATTAAAAAAATAAATATTTGTTGAATTTAAGAGAACCATCAGAATTCCTTTCCCACTTCTACATGGCATACTTTCATGTGTATTATATCTTGAGACAGACTGTTATAACGCTAAGACATGTAAAGTATGTCCTTGAAAACAGCAAAGCTTTAATTATAATGAGCTTATGCATGGGCAGCTTACCCACAGATAATGAACTCTTACTATCAAAAAAAAAGGCACTGAAGGAGAAGCCTAACGCATAATTAAATGAATATAAAAAGGGAATATGTCTTTTAAATTTTAACCCGCTCCAAACTTCCCCCCCAACCTGTATTTATTTCTTTCGGTCCTCTAAAAAAAATGACAGAGTCTAATTCTGATCTCTTTGAAATTGTTTTAACTGAGATCAGAACATGCCCTAGAGAGAAATAAAAAGCTAATGGCTGCACTTTAAAATACTTAGAGTAGATATTATTGAGGATGTAAAGATGATGAACGCTATCCTGATTTCTCCATCTTTCTCTTCCTTTCCCCCTCTCCTTCTCTCATTTTTATTATTTTTTAATGATGAGATGAAGGGAATAGTCCAGAGACTGTGGATATGATCAGCTTGATTCTAGAAATAGATTTATGAAAAGTAGTGAAGAATTTTTCACAGCAGAATCACTTTTTTTTGTACTACAATTTTTTTATGTCTATTATGAGTTTTGTTTAGAAGTTGTTAATTTTCCCTTAAACACTAGAAACTAATGAAATTAATTCTCTTTTGAAATTCATTAGAAAGACAAATTTTCTAATGAAAAATGTTTTAAAAAGAGATTGATGTGACTGATAAGAAATTGATATTTTGATGTCTAAACTCTATTCACTTTTTTAATTCTGACATAACTTCCATTGAAAAAAATACACAAATTTGATCGGTGTGAAGTAATATGAAAGAACTGTCACATCATCATAACCTTTGTAGCTTAAGATCAGAAATGGTCTAAGTGCGGCAAAGTTCAGAGGCTGCTCCCAGTTCTGTAAACTGCTGGTAAACCTTTTTTAGAGTAAAGCAAGGACATCACACTTCTTCCAAGGGATTCTTTTCAAACTCTACATGGAGAATAAATCATATGCTAACTACACAGATATACTGTAACACAGAGATATTTAAATACCATAAAATTAGAAGGGAAAATTCTCACTGCCTTAGACCATGCTTGCAGTAGGGCTGATTGGACAGGAGTACAGTACTTCCATATCTCACCTATACGTACAAATGCAATGTGCACAGAGGGTATCAGGCCAAAGCAAAAGGGATCTGCTTCGATTTTCTGTGGCTTTGATTTTCCATAGTTTTGTTAATTAGTCTATTAGCTCTCTCTGTTTTTATTTTTATCTTGACCTTTTTCATCTCACTGTAACAAGGGCAGTGTTTGTTAATGCGGTTGAGATTTACAGGATCATTAATATATTTTATATTGCAATCTTCAAATGGTTTATTATGGATCTCTGTTTTATGATATAAGAAAAGTGAAAGCATGAAAATGTCAAGAGTCAACATTTATGATTCCTTGCATGGCAAGCGCACAGTGAACTTTGCCAAAACGCTTGTAATGTGCAAGGTAAGGATATCTCTCAGAGGAAAGGTATCAGGATGACCACTGTGGATTTAGTTTGATATATGCAGAAAACAGGACATTGTTGCTTACTATTTGTTAACTCTTGTTAAACTATTTCATGTATTTCCGAGAATTCTGTGCTCTAGTATAAACAACAAACTATAGGGTTATTATTCAGGTAGGAAATATAGGTCTGCTCTAAAATGACTAATACAAAATGTTTTTACCTAGTAGAAGAGTTTTATCTAATTGGCTTTATAGATTAGAAGTAAAGAAACTTAAAAATAAAACATAACAAAAAATGTGTAGTTGCAAGAGCTGCAGAGTCAATCTTGTCCTTATCAATTTATTCCATAAGCAACTGTCATGAGTTGCTTTGTGGATTCTTCTTCTGTGTAATGAAATCTAAAGTCATGCTTTAGCATGAGATTAGATTAGCATTTCCCTTTCAGAGAGATGCTGATAATTCTTTTACCTCACTTTTAAAGAATATTGCAGGAATCCTGTATCTTTTAAGTCATGTGCATCATATCTGGCTGAAATTAAACAACAGATTTAAAAGCTGTTATGAAAGACTTACAGACAGAAAAATACTATGAATCTACAAGATTTATTTATTTAGGAAATTAAGCAAAGCATGTATATAAGATGGATACTCAAAGGGAAAATGCCAACTGTTTATTTTCAGAATGGTAAATAAAGAGTAGATGCATAACCATGGAAGTAACATGTAAAAGCCTTTTTTTTTTTTTTTTTTTTTTTAAGGAAAATGAAGTATGACGAAGTACTTGAACATACTGGCATAGTATTCCTATGATTGCACAACTGTTGGTTATAAAACTGCCTGTAGAAATATGGCAGGAATTGTTTTGGGAACACCTGGCATTGCACAAGAAGATGCAGTAGAGGTTCCAATTCAATCAGCTGTTCACTGATGATCTGACACCATTGTGGTCTTGTGTACACATATCTACGAGGTGGCTGCTTCCCCTGCTGCCACACAAGACACCAGTTAAGAGTGGCAGTACTGGGAGAGCACCAATCCTAGTCTAGGGAGAAAGGATCTGGACTGTCCATCTCTTAGAATCTGGTGTAGAAAAGTCACTCATAGTTGCTGGATAATCCTAGAGGTGTATATATCTCAGTTGCCGAGCTACATTCAGCACGCTTCATATCTGAACCCCATCAGTACTATAAAACTTCTCTTTGGCTTGATGGCTTTCATTCCTTAGTTTGCCCATACAACACAAGTTGAAAAAGTAAGATGACAATTTCCAGTGCTTTCCAGTGCTTTACTCAAAGAAGTATTTAAATCTTTAGGCATTTTAGGAGATTTGAATAAATTTGGCATTATGCCTGCTATGAACATACACAATTATTAATCAAAAGAAATCAACATGGAAAAAAAAAACAAGACATGTTGACTGAAATAGACCAGTTACATACAGCTAGCTGTGAATCCACGTAAGATATTATTGTAGATAAACTTACACTTCTACTTGCAAACCCATCATAGTGACTTGGAGCACAATAACAGGTGACTGTATCATATTCCTCAAACTTTATATGAGAAGAAAGTGAATTAACTCTGGCTTTTCAAGCTGTTTTCTGAATCTCTCCACATTAAGAGAATAAGACACAGGACTGACAGGATAAAAGGCAGAGAAGTTACTACAGGAGTTCAAGGCCATTACCTATCTTCTTTATCAGTCCTTTTTGGAGGTCATGGAAAATATTTCCTCTCTGATGCTTGCACAGGTTGAATGGAAATTTGTACCTCCTGCAAGGAAAACCTTCATGGCTGCAAATTCAATCTGTCACTTACTAACCTGTGATGGGTTTAACTACTACATATTTTGATATGTGAGCAGAACTGGGCCCAGTTCCCTGATAAACTTGGCTCAGGGAATGCGATTCAGGACTCAGGTCTCAGGTGAATGCAACTTCCTTAATCACAATAAAGAATGAATGCTAATGAGCATTCAAAGTTCAACTTGAACACACAGTGAAGGAAGGAATAAATCTGTCATTCCTTCTGCACCTTTAACCTTTTTAAGAGCAGGATAGTACTAGGTTCTGGTCCAAGGCAGCTGTCAATCAGGTGAAGTTATTAAGGAAGAAATAACTGTATGCACTCTGTGATTTGTAGATATGCAGTGTCCAGATGAGTTAATAAAATTGTGACTAATTAAACAACCTCCTATGGTAATAACAACCTCATGTCCTGTCTTTCTGCCTTAATGGGTGATGTGATGCTTACTTAGAGACTAGTATCTTTTATATGTACAACATATTTTGTTGAGATGTGTTCCAAAAAGTGATGATCTGTTAAGTACTTTCTCTGGAGAACTGCATGGTAGCTGCTTAAATACATCAAACAGTATAAGAAATAAATACAAATCCTGGATATGGCAGAGATGCTTATGTGAAGAGGATATAATTAAGAAATTGAATTTTGTCTAGTGCTAACCTTGCTTAGTCCTGTGGAAATACCATTGGATTTTTAGTGTTCACAGGGCATTCCCTTTACACATTTACACATTTAGTGTTCATCACATTCCCTTACATATTTAGACAACTGCTAAACCCTACCTATTTTCATATTTGGTGCGTTAGGCAGGAAGAATGCAATTCCCCATTACCACCACATTTTCACTTTCCTTGCATATATATCTGTACTTTTATATACATACAGACTACTAATATAATTGATTTTTATAAAATGTACAATTTGAACAATCTTCTTTCTAATTGCGCTTAGAATATTTTAAACTAAACAAATTGAAATAAACAGAAATAAATTCATAGCAAAAAAAAGTGCATTGTGGAATTGTTGGGAAGAGTTAGCATGAACTAAAAAGTGTTTCATACAGAATTGCAACGATTTGGAAAAGCTGCTTATGGAGATCAAAGAACCAATGTGGCTCTGAAAATGTCTACACTAACAAGCAGAAACGTACTCTATCTCAGTGATGGGGAAGCACATTTCAAAAAGACTGAGATAGATTTTCTCTTAAAGCAGGGAAACTTCTTTCTACTCCTGCATCATTTAGGGGATCTGATTTGCGACCCTTCCGTATGATTGCTCTGAGTTGTGGATGTTTTCTTATACTTTTTCTTTCTCTTAGACTCTGTAATATTGTTTATTGTCTACAGAGAGGAAAGCTTTAGGAGGAGAGATGAGCGGAAAACTTTCTTGAAAAGCATGGGTGCCAATTCCCGCATAGGAACAGGCAAAGGCCCCACAGTCAGAATCTGCTCAGTGACAGGGAGGCCATCTCTGAAGGACACAGTTCTTTGTTTCTTGAGATTTTTATTGATCAACTTCTAAGAGGAATGGAAAAAATAAAGGAATGGAAGTGACATAGTGATTGAAATTGCTGAACAGAGCTGGAGAAGCAGATGCAAGGAATAGGTGTGGGTATATGGAGAGAGAAGAAGGTCTGCCTGCCCTCCACTAAACAGAGCAAAAAAATAAAAAAAATAAAAAAAATCTTAAATAAACTAGGTCTTTAGTTTAAAAAGACAGTTGGGCCAATAGTCTTGAGGTTTTATAAAATGTTAGCTGTCTGTTTCATAGTTATAAATTTGATGGATTAATTTCAGAGCAGCCAAAATACAGTCTTCACAAACTCATTTTTTAGACCACAGCTCAAGAGCAGCTGTTACAGAATTTGACTATAGAGTCAAATATAGAGTTCTGCCTGCTTTGAACTGTTTAAGAAGATAATATCTGATCTGTACTGTTCAGACAATACTGACCCTTTTGCCTTCACATAGCTATCACTGAATGATTTCAAAATAAGCTTTTCATTCAAGAATACTCATGCCTTAAAAGCTGCAGAATCATGTTCTGCAGTCCTTGTAAATGTACAAATTCTCTCCATTCTGAGGATAAAAGTGGTTCACTAGTGGTTCACACTTTTTGCTTTTCTTGTCTAAGTTTGACATATTGGAAAGCTCTGTCTATGTCACCTAACTGCAAGATTATGATCTATTTGACTAATCACAGAATAGCTTTAGAATACAGCTCTCCTGTGCTTTATCTCTGTGATGATGCCATTCATGAGAGGTTGAATTAATGGAGTAATCTGGGCTTATAAGTTTTTATTTGATCTAGTAGGTTACTGTGGAAGAAATCTTAAAGACACTTTAATTAGGGATAATGCAAAAAAATCCAAAGAAGTAGGTTATGATTTATTAAGAAGCCTTACTGAGCAGCCTGATTAAACTGTATGCCTCAAGATTGGATATTTGTCTTAACACATTAAGCAACATCTGAAAAAGAAGAAAGAAATGCCTATATATCAACCATCGGAATCCTTTAAAATCACCTAAGGCAATTTAGGAAGAAAACTTAACAGTGTTGATGATAGTCAAAAACAGAAAAAATAGCTTTCTTCTTGCCTTACAAATCTCCACACAACTGTGCAGCTCAGTTTGAGTATTTTGCCACATGCAAACAGACAGCTGCAATATTATTACTATTGACATCGAGGAACATATGACTGTCAATGTGGGTATGTCCAGTTCTTCTTTCCACACGTACTTTTAAAGTAATTCTGTTCCATTTTGTTGTCTTGATTAATAGTATACTACCTAGATCGTTACACAACATGCCACTGTGAGTTGCATTTCAGAGTATCTTAAAGTTTTGTTCTTAATTTCACGGTGACACAGACTGTGGCACTAGATTAGACCAGCAGCAGATCCTGCCCATTTTGTCTTAAACATCAGTCTTGATTCATTAAATATGTGTTGCAGAGTATAAAGTACAGAAGTTGACAATTACAGAGAAAACAATCTGCACAGTATCTTCCCTTCTCACACTCATTAAAAAGAGGTCTATACCTTGGAGGCTGCTTGTTGTAAAAGTTATCTCATTTTAAATCCTTAAAATACCTAGTCCTTTTTATGCCATTCACTGTGGACTAACTGCTTTGAAATATACTTCACATAGGAAGTCTGTTTCACTTCAGATCAATCTGAACAGAATTTCAATAAACATATTATTGCTGTTGCATTATTAACTTAATCCTGATATTATTCTGTTAGCTAGAGAAAAAATGTATGTGGCTTACAGCTGTAAACATTTATCTTTTAACAATACTCACACTTAACAGGTAAGATCACTACTGCTTAATCAGCTTCACAACTCTGCATGAGAAGGGTAAGATTTTACAGATGAGGTAACTGAAATATATCAAGGTTATGTAGTCTGAATACTGTAGCCTATCAACAGTCAAACTGCAAGTCAGTATTCACTCTGTCTTCCATATCCTAAAGTGAAAACATTCTTTAGTAAACTGCATATATCCTTACAAATATTTGTTGGGGTTTTTTTTAATTATGAAGTTTACTTTTTAAGTGCAAAAGAATTTTTAAAACGCCTTTCCTTGGGTCATAGCATAAGAAAACCTTTGTGGTATTAACATCAGCACAAATATTCCTGCCTGCAGCTTTGCTTGATGAAATTGTGTAGCTGACATCAATCCTGTGCAGGAGTTGTTGGCATGCTACTGAATATATCGTATACAAAGGCAAAGCATATTCAGTAGGATTTTTTGAAATTATACATTGAAACTAACTGGAGGACTTTGAGAAAGCATAACTTTCTGACATTACTTAAAACATTTTTTATGCTTTAAAAACAGGAAAATATTGTCATAATAGGTGTATTATTGGTTGTTTATTCTTTATATATCCTAAATGACTGCATACATGCAGCATACATGCAAGAGGTTCTGGGTTTTTATTATTATTACTATTTTATTTTATTTTGTTTTCTCAGAGGGAATAACTGGATGCATTCAGCAGTGTTTTGCAGAACATGGGAAATGTAAATTACTTAGAGGAGAGTGTGGAGGGCAATTAAAGATTTGAGGCTATATTTATTTACCTTTTTTTTCTTTTTCACTTCCTCTAGGTCTTTATTTCAACTTATTTGTTGTAATTCCTTTTCAGCGATTCATTGATCTGTATTTCCTTGTTCTTCTAATCATTCATTTTTTATTTGTATAATAGATGTTACTGTAAATGTGTATGTACGTGTGACTGAACTATTATGTTTACGTAACATACAGTAACTGTAATCATGTATATGTTCTCACATATATATCAACTGCAATGCATACCCTATGCATGCATACACATTTGTAAAATTATAATCTGAGGTACATAAATTCTTAATAAATGCACCAAATAAGATTAATATAATTTGAATAAATCATATGGAAAAGACTGTAAATAACCTAGGAAGCATTTCAATTTATATGGTAAAATTATATACTGTTTTAAAGTTTTTTTATTATTATATTTAAAAGCCCTCCTCAGTAACCTATGGAATCTGATTGTTCAGAAAAGCTGTAACTTACTCTTTTGATCTCCTCCAAATAAACCAAAAAAAAAAAATCAAACATAACCCATGTTCTCTTATATTACAAACTGTAGTGAAGCCCATTACAATCAATATCAAACAATTATATCTCATTTTCCCTCACCCAACGTGCTAAATCTTTGGTGGATAACTAAGATATCAATCAATATCTTAATGCAAGTCTGATTTCATATGCTTTTTTCTTGTTGTGGTGGTTGGTTAGTGACACAAAATATAATAAATAAGATTATGAAAACTTCAGGACTGAGAATATGAAAATATCTGGGAAATATGAGGACTTTCACAGACTCACAGAATGGTTGAGGTTGGAAGGGACCTCTAGAGATCATCTAGTCCAACCCCCCTGCTCCAGCAGGGACACCCAGAGCACAGGGCACAGGGTGGCATCCAGGTGGATTTGGAAGATCTCCAGAGAAGGAGACTCCACAGCCTCTCTGGGCAGCCTGTTCCAGGGCTCTGTCACCCTCACAGGAAAGTTGTTCTTCCTCACATGGAGATGGAACTGCCTGCATTTCAACTTGTGCCCATTACCATTTGTCCTATCACTGGCCACCACAGAGAAAGGTTTGGCCCCCTCCTCCCTACATTCATCCTTCTTGTTTTGTATAAAGTAATCGGATCCCCTCTCCTCTTCTCTAGTCTAAACAGGCCCAGATCGTTTAGTCTTTCCTCATATGGTAGATGCTCCCGTCCTTTAATCATCTTTGTTGCTCTTCTTTCTCAAACTTTGTCACTCTGACTTTCTCAAAGGAAAAAAATGAAAGTACAAATAGAATACACCTGCTCATAGTAAAAGGGAAAATATTTCTAGAAATATTGCTATTGGTAATTAAATTATATTTGAAATGAAGAGAAATTACAGATCACGTACATCAATACTTTTCCCTTTCCCATCATTCTATAGGTCAGACATGTTAATTCTTTTTGAAGGACAGCTTGTTCAGTATTTTTGATTTTCAATAATCTTCTCAGCCATTTTTGATCTAAGTATCTTCATTGTGCATTTATCTGGAATGGAAGAAATTATTATAAAATAAATATATTAGGGAAAAAAGTGCTGGGCATAAAGAATAAACCATTGCTTCTCTGTAAAAGTAACGCTCCATCTTAGAGATCACGACATGACATCGGTCCAGAAAAAGCCAGTAGCAGTTTTGCCAGTGCTGTAAAACCTGCCATTTTCCAAGATTTCATCCAGCCTATAAAAATAGGTGACTCTGTCACTCAGTTTGTTTTAGGTGTTTTGCATATAATAGCACTTGATCTCTGAAGATTGTAAGCGTAAGCAACAGATGCAAGCAGGAGAAAAAAATAGAGAAAGTTGGATACAGTCCTAAGCAGCTTCAACAAAGGTGTTTTTCTCTTCTTATTACTTAAATCTACACAACACAAAGTCAGTTTGCAATCTTGTTTGTGTTTGATGGAACATTATAAAACACTAATACTTTTAAAAAGGAGGAAGCCAGGAGATGTGGAGGTCAGAATCTGGGCCTTGCATGTGCTGCATGCACCAAGGGAAGAGGCGTATTTATTTTAAAGTAAAAATAAGGTTTTACCTCGTTCTATCCTTCTGTGTTTGACTAAGTATTGATAACATTTATTGTATCCCTGCAAGCGGCCCTTCTGCTTTGTGGTTGCAGGTGCTAAGTGTCTGTCTGTGTTTTTCACGTTGCCACCACAACCACCACCTGCCTTCCCATCCAGCCCCTTCCCAACACAGGTCCTGGAAAATGTGCCTTTTGGTACATGGAGGTAACTTGCAAGCACAGGCTTGGAGAAGACCATGGTGCAGAAGACAGAGTTACTGTCTTCATTGAGCATCAGTGTTAGCATGGGATTTAGAAAAAATACCTTTTTTTTCCCTTTGTGAAGTCTGCTGGGTTACTAACGACACTTGAGATTTTCCTTCCTGGCTACCGTCTGTTATTCATGAACCCAGTGCCCCTGTACCATCTCCTGACTGTGCAAGCCTGGTCCAATCGCATCTAAAGCGCTCTTTGGTGCTCCAAAGGATGGAAAATATTATAAAAATAAAGTCCACTTATTTGTTTAACCTTGACTACCAGTTCCTTATTCTGCTGCTCTTCACTTTGAGCCAGTGTATTTTAAAACTCTTCCAGACACAGGAGACTAGAATAATGATTAGTAAAAAGGACTACTGAAAAAACAGTTCTTAATCAAATAAAAAGTACTTCTGTCTCTAATTCCTTCTGCAGATTATAAAGTCTCTTGTGCAGCTTAGTATTACTTGATATTCCATATTCAAAGTGCCATAATTAACAAGAAGTTAGAGAAGTCATACAAGAGAAACATACAAGAAGTTAGAGAAGTCATACAGAGAAACACATACTTTTAAAAGGCACATGAGGAAAATAAGTAAGAATTCAATTCAATTTTAATGTGCAGCTTTAAAACTGTATTTTGTTGTGCTTAAGTTCTGTTACTTATTGTGGATAATTAAGCTTTCAAACTGTCAGATTGAATTTTAAGTTGGAATATGCTGTTTACATATTTTTTCTTTTTACCCCTGCTTACAGACTCACAATGTTTTCAGTGTCGCTGTCTTCATCTGTACACCTTCTTTCATTTCAAGGCCATCACCTATTCCCATCAGAAGCAAGAAATTTCCTAAAGGGTATGTTACTGAGCTATCTCTGATATTTTTGATTCAAAGTAAGTGCTTGAGCTGCAAAGTAATATGCAAGAAAATAACAGCAGCTTCTGAGTTTGAAGTTTAGCTATCTTTATAAGAGATTTTTTTTTTTCTTCTTATGCAGAATCCTCCAAGTCACAAATTTTCTCTGAAGAAGATTTATTCCTGCCAAACATCCTAACCAGGCAGGAGCTCTAGGGTTGGAATTTCCTTCAGGCAGCACTGCACAAATTCTTTAGTGTTTTCCTAGGGGAAAGTGAGTGGGAAGGAGTATTGGAAAAAGGATGCATCTACAGACTGTTTTAATCAAGAGGCTGTGGCACAGAGAGGACAAGGAAGCAGCTTGTTAGATGCTGTTCCAGAGCTGCCTTCCTGGAAAGCAGAGTCAAGCTGAAAAATGATTTAGCAGTACAGGAACTAACTCATAGCCAGGATGAGGGCAGCCTGGACATATGTTTCTATCTCAGGCTTTTTGCCTCCAAACATGCTTAAAATTTAGTCTTGGCACACAAGAGGCAAAGACAAAGTAACAAAGTAGCTGTGTTGACTAGGGTTTTGGCTAAGGAGTTCTTAAGTACAGGAGGTGATCTTAAAAAAAAAACACCTCTCTGTTTTTATATTGGGTATTTTCCTTTTGAGTTTACTATTCATAATTCTTAATAATAGTAATACTAATGTGTAGTAGTGATAAATGGCAGTAAAATTACAAATTTGAGTTCTATTTGTCTGTTGGACTATGGTCTCGAGGGAGATTTAGCTTCTGTCACTTTACCTTTCCCTGTACTAGAAGACATAAAGATTTGCAAGTATTTTTTAACAATAAGCATGGAGATACTCCAAGAAAAGGAAAGTCTGTTTATAGGAAGGATGCAATATCTAAAGTGATCTTTATATCTAAACTATCTAAAGTGGTCACACCAGTATTGTGCAGCTTTTCAGATTTCAGATTTTTTTATTCATGAAATTGTCTTGGCTGCATAATAATGCTATGAAATACATGTTCTCTATTCCTCTGTGACTCTGTAACATCTTTCAATGAAAATTGATTTGTTTTCACTCAATGCTCCTCATCTTCATTGCTGTTTGTGTGTTTTTAATTCAACGATCAGGCTTTCCATTTAAACTACACAAAAAACCATAGTACCTCAGTGCCAGTTTCTAAATAAACTGATGCTTGAGAAGTGATGTCAGTATGGGACTAAGAATTGTTGTGGAGTATAACTTGCATTGTGCAAGTGATATTATAAACACGACGTCTGTTGTTGACATTTAGCTGCATCAAGATGAAAAATTTATAATCCTATTTTAAATAACATTGTTTTCAAGTCCTTCATTAGTCACCTCTGCTTCCTCTTCGCTACTCCATTTATCCCTTGACATATCTTGGTAGAGTTGTCTTTCAGTCTGTGTTTTCTCTTTTAATTCTTTTTCTCTTTGGTTTGATAGTTTATTTTCTTTCTTCCCCTGTATGTACCTTCCTTTGCTTTTTCTCCTCCTCAGTAGTCATTAACTAAAGCAAAGAGCATTCATTTTTTTCTAAAGATTTCAAGATTTTGACATATATTCTTCTACTGCATAGGTAATTCCTTTTAATACTAATAAGAATTATCATACAGGTGTGCAGCTAATCCTTTGAGCGTAACAGATCTCATTTATCTGACTCATATACCCTGTAAAAGAGAACACTTTCAGGAAAGCTAGCAAGTGTGGGAGCCTGACAACCCCTGAAAGTCTCTTCAGTATATTTTAAGAATTCTTTTCATGAAATATTTATCTCCTGTTCTTGGTGCATTATGAATAAACAATATTTTAATTAAATAATAGGGAAGAAAGGAGTAGTATCCTGGTTTTGTTCTATTTTTCACTATGGTACCTTGCATCTTTTCATCCATCAAAACTCAGAGGCATCAAACTCTAGTGGCTACAGGAAGCAAGCATGAGTCAGCAGACTACCATTCTGTGAATGACTTTGTCCTGCTTCCTGCAGTAGCCACTGGTGAATTGTCCAGTCCCTGTTGGGCTCTGTTAAATTTTAAGAGAAGTGCCTTTTCTTTTCTTTTCTTTTCTTTTCTTTTCTTTTCTTTTCTTTTCTTTTCTTT
The DNA here is from genome assembly GCA_003342815.1 of Eudromia elegans. Taxonomy (NCBI): domain Eukaryota; kingdom Metazoa; phylum Chordata; class Aves; order Tinamiformes; family Tinamidae; genus Eudromia; species Eudromia elegans. The sequence goes on from PTEX01000026.1 coordinate 3,905,440, forward strand.
TCTTTTCTTTTCTTTTCTTTTCTTTTCTTTTCTTTTCTTTT
>PTEX01000026.1:3905875-3952234 GCA_003342815.1 Eudromia elegans
TTTTCCTTTCTTTTCCTTTCTTTCTTTTCTTTTCGTTTCTTTCTTTTCATTTATTTTTGTTTCTTTTCTTTGTAAGTTTCTGTTTTACTAAGTGCTATAGCATTAAGATAAAGAGCTCTACAGAGAAGAATGTTTTTGTTAGCTGTTGTATTATGAGCGCGATAACATACACAGCCACAGCAGAGTTGATTCTCAGTGCAATTACAGTAAACTGGGGACATAATTTATAATATTTATGATGCCTGTGAATCAAATGGATCGTGATCCACGCAATGTTAACAAAAGTGCTTGACAAATAAATCTGTTCTGGAAATTGCTTTTAAAATGCTTTAATTTATGAAATGGTTAACATAAGAAGGATACTATAATGTGTAAAGGAAAGTGAACACTTACCTTTCCTCTTCTGCACAAGAATGTTAATAGGAAGTCTGAATGTTCATGTAAAGTGTTCAAGAATATGCAGACAGAGCTTTGAAGATAATCTCTTGGGCACAGTTTCTTGATGGCATATTTAGGTTGCACACTATAATGTTTATTTTGAGGCAATCCTTATTTAATATTAGTAGTGTAGAGCACAAAGGTTACAGTAATAATACTTCTTTCACATTTTGTGATGAAATAACAAAAAACCAAAACACAACTGCATGATTACAGAAGGATGGCAGGCTCCATAATATACTCCTCCTCATTGATGGGAGGTCATATTACCATTTAGATCAATATTCTCATATTGATCAGTGTGAGACAGACATTCAGTTCTTGTAATGAAAGTAGGAAGTACTGTGTATAAAAAGCGTATCAGTGTTTGCTTTCTCTGAAACTGACACTATTTTCTATTCTTTCTTAATGTGCTTATTTCCTCCACCCTTTATAAATAAAACATTTATACTTTGATTTTTTTAAACTGTCTTCCTCATAGTGTTATCAGGAAATATATTTAAGTTCTGAAATTGAGCGATGTATGCTTTTAAAATATTTCAGATGAGGAAAAGGCACATCTGAATGCAGTATAACCAAAGTTTTCAAATGAAGAGGTTTACTGCTATCTGTGCATAATTACTAAAAACAGATTTTTCTTTCTAACTTATAAAATCTTACTCAGCATAAAAATAAATGATCTTCATTTTGTTTTGTTGATTTCAAAATTTCTCCAGATATTGTAAGCCTTTTTTTTTAATGTTAGTAGCTCTTCATAGATTAATATGTCACTTATTAGGAATTTTGGCTTTAATAAGTAAATCCCATTATCCCATTCAAATATACATCAGTTGTAGTCTGGAATCTGGTTTATTTTTGATACAGAATCACATATATTTTTTTCCTTCAAAATTAAGGTATCTACAGACAGTAGAGAGAAAACTATAGCTTTCTATTTCTGAATAGGACTCGTATAAAGCTCTAGGGTGGAAGTAAAAATCTGAGAAGATTGTTGTGTTTTTCCTGCAAGAAATAAGGCTTAGGATCTTGTGAAGCACTAGAAGTATTTTGCTGAAGACACATCCATCTCTATTTATTTCAAACAGCACATAAAATGTGATGCAACTAATATCAATCTAGTTGCCTTTGACTTTCTAACCTGAATAATAAGAAACTCATTTACTTCTGGATAAAACAACCACCAACAATATCTTTTTGAGCATAGGTAAAAGTCTAAATTCTTGTACATGCCACTCTGTAACCTGTCTTTTTTTGCCATTATGCTCTGCTTGTTTGGAGATAGTTTATCTTCTAGCAATACCTTGAAAACAATCTGAAATTCTAAGGTTAGGTTTTCTTTTTATGTAGTCAGTGTTTTTAATCATAGATCAGTTTAACTGAAGTAGTCATTTACTCAGATTACAGTCAATTACAGTCAATTATTAATTCTTGGCCAAAATTAACTAACACTGATTATTGTCAATCTGAATAGAGGTACTTTGTATTCTCAGGAATTGTTGTTAGGATAATGACTGAATAATTTTACTTGAAATTCGTAAGGCACAATTGTAATAACAGATGAACTTTATAAAGAGGCTGAGGAAGAAAATGTATGTTTTTATATATAATTTTTATCAATCATGTAGAAATATGAATATTTACAAGTATAATAAAGTCATGTAAAATTGAAAATTAAATAAAACACGTATGTAGTTCCTGATATTAGTTAAGAAATTCTGTTGTTTAATTATTTTTTTTTTCAGAAAGCTGTAGATTTTCCACCATGAAGAAAAAGTTGAAATGTTAAGTAACCTCAAATAAATTAGACTGGGGTATGAAACTTTTTTTTCCCCCTACTGTGACTCTCCTTACATTAGAATTATCTAAATCTACACTTGCCTATGTTCCATTTATTTTTCCCTTATCTCTTACAAACTGGTCATCCTTTCAGCTATCCAAAGCCTCAATCAGACATATGGTAAAGAAAGGAAAGAGTCCTGGATTCGAAATATTTGCTCTGGGTAAATTTTAAATAGTTTAATTGTGCTAGTCATCAGATAAAATGCTTAGACTGCTTAAGGTAAAAAGTTAAAAAAAAAAATAGGCAGACTGTTTTGCTTTGTGGTTTTGCTCTTTCTTTAGTAAAATATAAGTGAACATCCTCTAGGACAAAGCATCAATTAAAAATTTCTGTCTGGTAAAGACTGTGAGACAATCAGATGAAAAAGTCCAAAGAGTTGATAATCAATAAGCCTTTGTAATTATTTTAATAAAAAAAAATTCTCTCCAAACTAAGGAAATACAGGTTATTGTATTTTTCCTAGAAAATGTCTTTGATTACTTTTATTTTGTGTATATGTATTTATTCTGTATATATTCTGTTCTGTGTATATATTGTTATAGCTTTTCTTTCTACTTTTTTTTTTCAAAGTTCAAATAAGCATTAAGCCTTCATTCTCCCCTGTAAAATTAACCTAAGTAGATGTGTTCCCTTGGAAGGTTTTATTTACTAATGCATTGTAGATAATTTGCATTAATTGATTGCTTGGAGGTGCTGGACAAAACATTTCATTTTAAATATGATGCATGATTCTAAAAGACAGGTCTGTCAGATCAATAATTCTCTAGGTAAGGTAATTATCTTTCAGTGCTAATTGCTTTTAACTTCCATTTCCACCCAAACAAAAGGCTAACTGTCATCCTGAATATCTCGCCTCTGATTCACTGCAAATGTATATTGGTATTTACAGGGTTTCTGCAAAGTGATATGCATTGTAGAGTAGGTGATAAACAGTCTGTAAAAGAAATCTATATTCTAACAGTATGCTTTAAAGATATATATGTGTAGGACCTTACAAAAGGAGGTACATGTGTACTGTCTAGCACTTCCAAGGCACTGACAGAGGAAGACAAATTAGTGTGCTAAAAGAATATCCACCACCACCACAAACCCACCTTACCCCCCAGCACCTTCCCAAATAAAAGTGTTCATGTCTCTGGATATATCTATTGCTTTTTGTGGACAAGCAAAGAAAGACTCAAGCTAAGAAAGAAGGAGCATCGCACCGTGACGGTTGTTGACAATAATGCCAGGGGCATGGGTACTGTTCCACCGTGACGGTTGTTGACAATAATGCCAGGGGCATGGGTACTGTTCATGTGCTGAAGTTCTTAGTGTGTTAAGCTTCCAGAAGGCATGTAGGCAGGTTTTTGGCTGAATAGAAGAATGGTCATCTTGCTGGAAATAAAGAAAAGAGATAGAGTATTGATACCTATTCTGTTCCCTGTAGGAACTACTAGTTTGCTAGTCTTTTTCTAGACCAGCTTCCCTGTAGGTATTGTTTGTACAGAAGCCGCTTGCATGTGATGTGACACTTGGAACCTAGTGCAGATCAGTCAAGTGTTGTTTTGTGACAATGTGAAAGTTTCCTTTAAACCCTCAAATTTTGTTTGAGAATCTCACTAGGTTGCTAAGTTTCCTCTGTATTTATTTCTGTGACTGTATTTAAAAGGAAGAGTTTTCAATTTTTTTTTACAGAATAAGAGCCACAGTTTATTTTTGCAATAAGAGCAAAGATTACTTTTGATACTGAGTAAACTCAGGCTTTTCACAAGCTTGTATTCAGCGCACACTGTATCTGCAGTCCATCAGTGACGTATTGGTGCCATATCATGTTTTATTCACATGAGAAACCGTCTGAACTGCTGCCATAACCCTCTGAGCAGCCAATATTGTCAAAAGGTCTTGTGCTACTTCCTGAGCATGTGGATAGTGTAAAGTAAATGATGTTATTTCAGAGAGTCACAGAGTGGCTGAGGTTGGAAAGGACCTCTAGAGATCATCTAGTCCAACCCCCCTACTCCAGCAGGGATACCCAGAGCACAGGGCACAGGTTGGCATCCAGGCGGGTTTGGAAGATATCCAGAGAAGGAGACTCCACAGCCTCTCTGGGCAGCCTGTGCCAGGGCTCTGTCACCCTCACAGAAAAGAAGTTCTTCCTCATATGGAGATGGAACTGCCTGTGTTTTAATTTATATCTGTGACCCATCATTCTGTCACTTGCCACCAGTGAGAAAGGTTTGGCCCATACATTCTGCCCTCAGGCATTTGAATTGAAGTAATCTGAAAAATAAACATGCAAACATACAAAAACTTCAAAGCAAAGAAATACCTATAATGCACTGTGATCTTATGGAGTATTTGCTGTTGTACAAAAAAAAAAGATGTTAAATTGAGCATGAGGAAATACTAAAGATTGTTTTTTGTTTGTTTGTTTGTTTCAAATTAACATTCTGGTTATACAAAGTTGGGGGTTTTTTTAAACATCTAATATAAGCAATTTGTCCTACTGAAACACAGCCTGTGCTTATTGTCAACAGAAAAATCTATCTTCTCTCTATCTAATATCTTTACAAATTTCTTAATTGTTTCAGAAACTTAAATGAAGACAGCCATACGCTGTTTGCAAGTTAGAAGAGTTTGAATCCTACCCAAGCAAAATTATCAGCCTTAATATTAATTATATGTATCTCCCTCTTAGCAGGGGGAAAAATAGTCTATTAATTAGCAAAGCTAGGGATAAAACTCTTATTGAACTTAGAGTCTCTCAGGATGGTTTTTATGCTAGATATTCCTTGACAATTTGCTTACCTCAGGTACTTATGAAGTATACTGGAAAGTTCTGTATGAAATGTCACCTGGAAAAAAAAAAATTCTTGGAAGACTTTAAAAAAAATATTTTGCATACATTCTGCTATCAAGAGGATGTGTTGTGCTCCTTTTACTTCCATGCCTTGTCTTAAAAGAAATCAAAACAATGAAGAAAGAAATTGTATGTTATACATACTATTGCTCCAATCTGCAGACACAGATATTAATTTTATTACACAGAATATTCTCCTTAAAGCTAAAGGCACTGTTTAGGAAAACAGTATCAAACAGTCTCCGTCCCTCCATCCCTTCTTCCCTCCTTCCATCCAATGTTTTTATTTATTTTTTATGAAGCTTTGGACAATCATGTTACCATTTATTTGTGTGATCGAAATAAAATTCCACAGGATGTTAAACCATGAAAAAAAACATGAAAAAAATAGATCTTACCAGAAAACTCTAATTCAGGGCCAACACATTTTGCTGGAAAACATGGTGGTAGTCTATGAAAATGAGTATCATATTCTGTATTTTACATGGTTTTTAATCAGATTAAAAGTGTAATGAAATTCCATAGTCTCGTTACTGTGACTCTCACCATCCTTTAAGTGTGTGACGTGTTGCCAATTTGCTAACATAACTTTAAGTATAACTTTAAGAATGAAGTAATGTACTCCTACAGCAATATTATCTGTGTTTATTGGCTATTGCTAGTACAAGGTGTGGAGGAAAGGAGAAATCCTCCTTTCAAATTAGAGATTAGATTGCAAACACTCCAGAACATGATTAGCTGTTAATCACTCACAGGATGTTCTTGTTTTCTATAAGTTATAGTGACAGCACGTAAAATCACCTCCTCCAAGCTATTCCTTTTTATTCCTAATATGACCTATCTGATATTTATAGAGTGATATCAATCCATCCGTGCTGTCCCACATCTGCTTCTGTCAGCATCTACCAGCTTCTGTCCTGGTACTTTCAGAACAGCCATCTCAACCAAAACCATGTAAGGATGAAATCAGAGAGGCCAATGCGTAAAATGAGCTACCCACTATTAATCCTGTCCATAAATAATTCTGTAAGTATCCTTGTAGTTACAGAAGAACTAAACTGTTAGTCAGTTAATCTGAATTCTCCACTATTTTGTTGGTTTTATTAAATGTAAAGTTAAGAGTTGTTTGAATTTAAATCATAGTAGTTTGAATAGACTAATAATTGCACTAACAAAAAGAATAAGAACACTGTTACAGAAGAGATGCTAACAGAATCATAGGATCACAGAATGGCTGAGGTTGGAAGGGACCTCTAGAGATCATCTAGTCCAACACCCTTCCACACACAGGGACCCCTAGAGCACAGGGCACAGGGTGGCATCCAGGTGGGTTTGGAAGATCTCCAGAGAAGGAGACTCCACAACCTCTCTGGGCAGCCTGTGCCAGGGATCTAGCACCCTCTCGGTAAAGAAATTCATTCTTAAGTTCCTGTGGAACTTTTGGTGCCTCAATTTGTGGCCATTTGTCCAGTCCCATCGCTGGCCACCACTGAGAAGAGGCCAGCCCCATCCTCCTCACTCCTTCCCTTGCGGTACTCATACACATTAATCAGGTCCCCTCTCAGCCTTCTTCTCTTCAGGCTGAACAGGCCCAACTCTCTTAGCCTTTGCTCATATGGCAGATGTTTCAGGCCCCTGATCATCCTCGTAGCACTATACAGGACTCTGCAGCAGCTCCACCTCCCTCTTGTACTGAGGAGCCCAGCAGTGCACACAGTAACTCCAGGTGTGGCCTCACCAGGGCTGTGTAGAGGTGGACGATCCACTCCCTCGATCTGCTGGAGACACTCTCCTTCATGCACCTCAAGATCCCATTGGCCTTCTTGGCCATGAGGGCCCACTGCTGCCTCATGGTCAGCTTGTCATCCACCATGATGCTCAGATCCCTCTCTGCAGAGCTGCTCTCCAGAAGGTTGGTCCCCTGCCTGTACGGGTGTCTAGCGTTCTTCCTGCCCAGGTGCAGGACCCTGCACTTGCCCTTGTTGAATTTCATAATGTTTCTCACCACCCATTTGTCCAGTCTGTTCAGGTCCCTCTGGATGGCAGTGCAGCCCTCAGGGCTATCAGCTGCTCCTCCCAGTTCAGTATCATCAGCAAACTTGCTGAGGGAGCACTCCATCCCTTCATCCAGGTCATTAATGAACAAGTTGAACAGGACTGGACCAAGGACTGACCCCTGGGGGAACACCACTAACCACAGGCCTCCATTTGGACTCGGCACCACTGATTACCACTCCCTGAGCCCTGTCTTTCAGCCAGTTCCTAATCCACCTCACTGTCGACTCATCTAACCCACTCTTCTGGAGCTTGCCCAGGAGGATGTTGTGAAGGACGATGTCAAAAGCTTTGCTGAAGTCCAGTTAGAAGACATGCACTGCTCTGCCATCATCTACTCAGCCAGTCACACCATAACAGAAGGCTATCAGGTTAGTCAAGCATGATCTCCCCTTGGTGAACCCATGCTGGCTACTCCTGAGCACCTTCTTCTCCTCCATGTGGCTGGAGACAGCAGCCAGGATGAGCTACTCCATCACCTTCCCAGGGACAGAGGTCAGGCTCACTGGCCTGTAGTTGCTCGGGTCCTCCTTGCCATTTTTGAAGACCAGGGTGACATTGGCTTTCTTCCAGTCCTCTGGCACCTTCCCCAGTCCCCAAGGCCTTTCAAAGATGATGGAGAGTGGTTTAGCTATGATATCTGCCAACTCATGCAGCACTCCGGGGTGCATCGCATCAGGGCCCATAGATTTGTGGGTGTTGAGTTTCCTCAGGTGCTCTCTGACCCAATCTTCCTCTACCCAGGGCAAGTCTTTCTCTCACCAATCCTTGTCTCTTTTCCCTAGGGCCTGGGATCTAAAGGGTTGCCCTTGGTAAACACCAAAGCAAAGAAGGTGTTCAGCAACTCTGCTTTTTCTGTGGTTTTTTGTAACCAGGGCAGTCAACCCGTTCACCAGTGGACCCACTTCTTCCCTGACCTTCCTTTTGCTGTTAATATATTTGAAGAAGCTTTTCTTGGTATTTTTAACGTCTCTCACTAGATTATATTCCAAACGTGCCTTAGCTTTCCTGGTCGCGTCTCTGCAATCCCTGACAACATTCCTGTATTTCTCCCAAGGGGCCTATCCTTTTTTCTAGTTATATACTGCCTCTTCTGCTTCAGCAATGCCTCATCCATGCAGGTCTCCTGCCCCTTCTGCCTGACTTCTTATACACTGGGACGCACTATTGCTGGGCATGGAGGAAGTGCTGCTTGAAAATCAACCAGCTCTCCTGGGCCCCTCCTCCCTCTAGAGCCCTAGCCCGTGAGATCCTTCCAAGGATGTCTCTAAGGAGGCAAAAGTCGGCCCTCCTGAAGTCCATGGTTGCAATGCTACTTGCAGCCCTTCTTCCTCCTCGTTGGATCCTGAACTCCGCCAACTTATGATCGCTTGCAGCCGAGGCTGCCCCCGACCTTCACATCTTCAATGAGTCCCTCTCTGTTTGTTAGTACAAGGTCCAGCAGCCCATTTCTCCTCATTGGTTCCTCCACAACCTGCATCAAGAAGTTATCATCAACGCACTGCAGAAACTTCCATGACTGTTTGTGTCTCACAGTGTTATCTTTCTAGCAGATATTAGGGTAGTTAAAATCCCCCATGAGAACCAGGGCCTGTGACCATGATGCTACTTCCAGCTGTCTACAGAAGCCTCAACTTCCTCATCCTGGTCAGGTGGCCTGTAGCAGACACCCATCACAGTGTCTCCCACGTGATCCTGCCCTTTAACCCCCACCCACAGGCTCTCAACTTGCTCATCTTCCACCATCCTCCACCCACAGGTTGAGCTCCATGCATTCCACATACATCTCTCTCACATACAGAGCAACTCCACCCCTTCGCCTTCCCAGCCTGTCCTTTCTAAAGAGCACGTAGCCTTCCACGACAGCACTCCAGCTGTGTGAGCTGTCCCACCATGTTTCTCTGCTTCCAAGGAGATCATGATTCTTCCTGCTTATTCCTCTTGCTTCATGCATTGGTGTACAGGCATTTGAGGGAAATAATTGAGCCTGCAGGTTTCCCAGGAGGCGTGAACAAGGATCCTCTGCAACTACGTTTTCTCTGAACTTCCCCACTACCATACTCCTGCTGGACACCATCTGACTTTGGCTTCATAGTATTGATTGTGTCTGTGTGATGCTCCTCTTCCCCTTCTCGTTTAGTTTAAAGGCCTCCTAACTATGTCGGCCAGCCTTTTGGCAAAGATACACGCACCCTTCTTGCTGAGGTGGTTCCCATCATTCCCCACTAGCTGGTGGTCATCAAACCATGGTCCCATGGTCATAGAAACCAAAACCCTGTTTCCAAAACCAGCGGCACAGCCAGTTGTTAACCTGTAATATCCGCCTTCTCGTCCTTGAATCCTTGAATCCTCTTTGGTAGGACAGAGGAGAACACAGCCTGGTCTCCCAATAAGAATAGTTGCTGTTGCTAAACTCACACTTCCTTGTGAGCAAAGCAATGCTGCTCGTCTTCTGTGGTGTTACTGCATCACTGTCCATGTGGGGTTTTGTGTCTTCACCAGAGGCCTCAGTTTGAGGTTCAGAAGTGTTACAGCTAGTCTTTGACACCCTGAACATTTCACTAGTAAGTTCATAAAGGATTTTGGATGATGATAGGTAGTTATTCCTAACTCTAAGCTCCCCTTTTACATCGCCTTTTTATAACATATATTACTTTATATGAAATTCCAGATTACTATGTATTTTTTTTTCTATATGGAAAGAGAAATAAAACATTTTCTATGCAACGTTATATATATATATATTAGCCAGTTATACATATATATACACAATTATGTAATAGTCACCTGGTTGCTAGAATATTGTTACCAATAAACAAGTTAACATAGAGCCTCAAACATCCAGACAAGTTCAGACCAAGACTGGCAGGTCTTGTGGTTTGTGTAGCTGACAAGGCTCAAATTCTGTGGCTTGTTATTAGTAATACACATTAGTAATAGTGTATTAGTAATAAACTAATTAGTGTATTAGTATTATGTATAATTCTGTATGATTTTCATATGGATATTAGCCCAGATGACAAATCTAACCCTTTTTTGGCATAATTAATTGCAATTATCTGGACAAGATTAGAATATATATCATAGGTGTTTTAAAGATAAGAAATTGTTCTCAGGTGTGATACTCTATTGTCCCACCACTGAATGATTAATCCCTAAAATGTCATTTTGTAGCATCATGTTCAGTCATATTTTGGAAACATGAGCTTATGGGGTGCTACCTCTTGGTGGATTATTTTGTGGCATAAAAAGATAGGGTATAAATTATGTTTTTAACATATATTCCAACTACTCTCTTTTATAGGTTTCACTCCATTTCATCCAGGCAATATTTTAAGTGATGATATGTTCCTTAAATCAATGAACTGATATCCTCCAGGCAGTAGGACAGAAGCTTTAATAAGAACAGGAGTACTCTGTGCAGAGAAATGCAGAGAAATCTGGTTCCTAGTAATAATCAGTATTACTAGAGTCTTCTTTTTTTGAACACTAAATTCATATGCAGGTATTCTTAACAAAATGTCTAAAAGAATGACAAACCAAAGGAGCTTTGATTCTAAAGCCCTGAAGTTTTAGCACACATAAAGAAAGAATGAATGAAGCTGTTTTCATGAGTTAGTGTATTACAGATAAATCCTTATTTAATCAATTTTGTAATGGTGACAATGGCTCCATAAGCCAAAGGGCTCGTCTATAATATCTGCTCTATTGGGAAGTCTCTCCTCCAACGGTTGTAAATAGACTAAAATGTAACCACAATACTTAACATTCTTTCAGACTTCCTTGGAGCACTTGCTGCTTTAATAGAAAGACTAGACAAAGTGAATTAAAATGACCTTGCGTTTTTGAATTAGTGAGAGTTAGTGTGTGCAAGCATTAAATCAATGGCTGGCATCAGCGTTGCTCAGCTGTAGGGAGGTCTGTAGTATTCTGCTCATAATTTGAGTTGTAAAGTATCTATCTTTTGCAGAGTCTAGCAATCCCCCTATCCTCCCCTCCGTACCTACTGTGCTAACACCTCGTTCAATGAGGATTTCTGTTTGAAGATGGCCTAATGATTTGGCAGTGGTGTGGCACAGATTTACGCTATGAACAGAGATTGCTGCAAGGACTAGTCCACATCAGTGTGTAGTAGTAACAAAGGTAGGCAACACAGCATACTTTACTTTCTAAATTGCACACATATGCACACATTTCAGAGAAATCAACTTTTATTAAGATAGATTTTAGTGACTGTGATTAGTTACTATATCTTAAAGAAAAACCGTGAAATATGTAATAAATAAAGAACATTTTCTTATATATCACTTACATATCAGTTGAAAGGTTTCTCAATATTGCTTAAAATAAATCATGTTTTAAAATGTCTATGAAATTGCAATTTCATTCTCATATCCTTTCTTCGCTGAACTCACGCCTGTCAGAGCAACATTATTACTACCTTTCTCCATGTCTTGATGAAGGACTGTGTAATAAAGAAAGGTTTTGATTTCCCTTCCCTTGCCTTCCATTCCTTTCACTTCCCTTCATCTTACCTTTTCTCTCTCCTTCCTTCTCCTCTCCTTCTTATCCCTCATCTCCAACCCAGGAAAAGGACAGTAATGAAGAAAAGTTGCTTAGTGAAAATGCAAATAGATACAAATAATTGGTATTAGCACCATATGTGTCACCCTTTTACTTCATAGATATATTCTGAGGGGAGCTGGACCAGGGAGATGAGACCTGCACATATGGATGTTCACAGTAAGTTCTTCCTATGTAGAAGAGGAAATTGGAATTATTTTCTGAGTAATTGAAAACTCTATTTTCTTAGTTTGCTATTATTCTTTTCATCCATCTTTCAGTATAATCAAAGTGATGCTCTGAAGTTCATCTGTCCCTCTAGCTAATCTAATCAGATCTAATTAGATAAGTATATGGGCTTCATCACCTAAGCATATGAGGTACGTGTAAGAGTGTATTGATTCCAAAACTTAATTTTATCCTCCAGATCTTATGACACATCTTCCTTTTCATTCCAGTTCCAGTTTATTCCCCTCAGTTCATACACTATTTCTGTCTGTTCGTCTCCTCACTTCTTCTATTTTTTTTTCTGTTAAGCTTATTCCACAACTTGGAATAAGTTTCTGCCCTCTAAAACAGCAAGAGTCAATATTTTGCTGCAATGCACTCTGTATTTCTCCTTATTTCAAAGTCTTTCTATTAATATATCTGTTCTGTATCAGCTCTGTATTGATTTACCTGAAGACGGAGAGGTGTATACACAAAAGCATGTGTGGATTTTTTTTGTTTGTTTGTTTGCTTGCTTGTTTGTTTTTGTATGTGATTTAAGAATCTTATTGCAGAAGGATGTTCTTTTTAGGTTTCCAGATACACTTAGAATACCCTGCTTAGACTGAAGAGTAGAACTCAGCCAACTTTTGTAAAACATCTGCTCATATCTTGCTCCTCTCTAGTGGCACTCATATATTTAGTCAAATGTGAAGAAATACAAACAATCAAGAGGAAATAAAAAGTGAATTATTTAAGATTTCATATGCCTATTCATTGTGCTTGTAAACACTTTCACAGCTTATTTGGTTGAAAATTAAAATTAAAAAAAATAAAAATACTTAAAGCAGTTTCTCCTCCTCCACTCTTACCTTTAATTGTGGAATAGTAAAGAGATCTCTGGGTGAATGAATAGAATATAAATGATTTATGAAAAATCATAAACATGCATCACATAATTCAAGATTCACCTTACAAGAATCTATATAATTTAGTAAAATGTGATCACCTGAGTATAATTTTTTTCCTTGAAGATCAAGAAGAGACTGAAAAAAGGAGCAGCAACTCTGAACTGCATTTAATAAGAGAAATTAATTAGAAAGATATAACAAAGCCTATTCAGTCTGTGGTCCATGAAAGTATGGTTAAAGATACTTTTAACATAATTTAAAAGGAAAACTATCATGTAATAAGGCCCAGTACAATTTCCATTGAAATAGGGAATTGTTTTCCTTAAATTATTAAGTTGTTAATTGCTGCATTTAAAGAAGGGCTAAGAGAGTCAAGAATTAATAATATTGGTGCAGGTGTGGTACTTCAATTGAGAATAATAAGTCAATGGTCTACAGTGCTATTCAACATAAAGAAGGCTATTTGGGGATGCTTAATCTCTTTTTTTTATCAGTTTCAGCTAGTACTGGAAAATATTTTGCAAATAAAAACATTCTGTGTTTTCCAGCAGCTGATAAAATCTGGTCTGTTTAGATCCTGAAATGATAAGCTTCCTTAAGTGCCTGTATGTCTTTCAAAGAGGAAAGAATAGACCTCTTGAAGTTACAGCCAGTAATTTCATCCTTAAAGATATTACTGATAGCTACTAATTATAGTAAATATATCAACTATATCTACCTAAATCTTGTCTAAGGTTCTCAAATTATAGCCTTGCTGAGGCAGAGAACAAGTCTTTGACTTTTTGTTTTGCACTTGCCTGAGCATATATAGACAGTAAATGAACAATACAAAATACCAATTTGGGAGAAATAACTCTAGTATTGAATGACTCCTGAAGATAGCAATGTTCTTTCACTGCCAGATTCATCCTTGACAATTCATTTTTACAACAAATTGGGTATTCACGTGGAAAAGAGCATACTATTAATTCCAATTATGCTTTATCCAAAATGTCATATATTTCATCAGTACAAACTTAATTGTAACATAAATGTTTTTTGGTTTTGTTTTTTTTCTCGGTAGGTTAAAAAAAAGTTATTTATTTTCTTTTGCTTTTTTATTCAGTAGCCAGAAGGTCTGAAAAGGTCATTGCAAGATCTGAACTTGCAGGTATTACGATACTAGCATATATAGCATGAAAAGGGCAAGAATGCGTTAGTTGTTAATTTTTATTAGTTCACAATCTTCTTCATTATCTTAATGAAGTTGAAGTCTCTTAGGAGCTTGACTAGATTTACAAAGATCTGTCATAGACTTGAAAATGTCAATCATAATTTATTCTAATTCTGATATCTTGGTTCATTGGCCTGGCTTGTATTCAATGGCTATGAGTTTCTGATGAAATGCAGCTTTGAAATGAAAATTCAGAATGTTCCACATCATTAACTGATTCTAGATTTTCACTCTTCCTTGGATGCTTTCACTACTCTACTGGAAAAATACTTAACAGAGGAGAGTAATTCACTCTTCATTTGCAGAACAAAAAAAGTATGGTTATTTAAGAACTTTAGATTGATATTATATTTAAATTAAAGCCTAACTGTGATTGTGTTTTAATATAAATTGTTTTACACTTAAACCTCTCTAAATAACATGACTATAGAAACTAGCATTGATATTTAGAAAATATTAACATTAGGGCATGCATGTTAAAGCTACTCAATTACACAAATTGAATTTACAAAGTAGAAATGTCTCACTCAAACTTTTTTGGAATTTAAGCACCATTTCATTTTTAAACAAATTAGAATCTGCCTTTGTGAGAGACTGATGAGAGACTGATCTTCTTTGGAATCAAACTAATTCCATTTGATACCAAATGGTTCTGACTTATGAAGTAGTTTTGTTTTTGTTTTTTTTTTCCCCTTATAGCTTGGTATTACATGAATTCTTTAAAGCCTTTACTATTAAACCTTGTATTTAAGTTCTTAAGTCTTTCTTCTGCATGTTGTACAAACTTTAAACTGTTAAAGTTATTTTAGACAGCACCCAACAGAACAGAGTGAGCCATTTGACAAAGCACTCTTCTATGGAGGTGAGTCCTGCTTGTGGGGCAGGGGCAGGATAGATGGTGCTAGTGGTGGCAGCACTGGTGACTCCAGCAGGGATGGCCTGTACCCATGACTGAGCCTGCTTGGTACATGGTGGACTACAGAGCTCCTGAGATACTCACCAATCCTAGCCATCCTATGAATGTTATTTGTATTATTTTTGGGACTACAGTCAGGAATTGCAAGTACAAATCACATTATATGGCATGCACTGATAAATAAAAAAATAATTCACATGTTAATTCCCAAATATTGCTTGCAACACAAGCTATTCAACAATGTATTGCACTCCTCGAAGAGTCAGAGGAAATGGATCTGACACTAGAAAAAAACACAGAAAAGAAACCTGAAAACAGTCAAGTGCACCTACAGATGGACAAATAGCTGAAAAGGATCTGTAACTGTATTCTTTTTCTGGACTTCCCTTAAGAATTAAAGATTTTATGAGTGTAGTAGTCAGGCTTTATTCACCTACAATATAAGGTGTTTTTCTTTTCTTTTTTTTTGGATTCCCATCTTATTTCTACTGGCACTGTAAATGAAAAGATTAAGAAAATACTCAATTTTCAATATGATCTGTGTATTGTGTGTATTGTCAGTGGTAAGTTGCAGATGTGTGAAGGTGTCTTTCTTTTTCAGTCTGGCCTTCATCTGACTGTGATTGTAGAGAAGCCTTTCAATCTCTTTTCATGACAGAGCATCTGCTTTCCTTTCACAATTATTACTTATCTTTCATGGTCTCTCCATCATAGTATGCATATTATTTTGTCAGTCCTTCATTTGTGTTCGGTTTAGCTTTAAGATCAATGAACTTACTTGTCACTTTGACAGGACCATTAGTTTTTTGTGTAATTAATTAAGCTATTTATTTATTTATTTATGTAACTCAAGCCCAACAGATCTTAGAGAATTTAATTGCCACTCAATCATACAGCAAATTCTTCCTGAAATTAAAATCCTGTTCATCAAAGAGAATCAGAGGTTCAGCTGTTTTCTTACTTAAATTTGTGTTTGGCCTTGCCATTGTGAAACAAGAAAATTGAATTTTCATTTTTGCAAATTCTGATATATATATTTTTTAAGTTAGTTAAACACATTTTAAATAGAAACACTCTTGTCTGTCACTAACAGTTCAAGTGGTATATAATGATATATATCAGAAAAGCCATCTCAGAGATCGTCTTAACCAATCTACAGGAACAAATCAAGTAGGAGAAGTACTGATGGAAAATGGAGAAGGAAAAGGGCACGAATCTTTACATTTGAGCTGCTGTCTGGTTACATTTATCAGTACCAGAATCAAGAAATGAACAAACAAAAAAGGCTAGTATATGTAATTTACAGTATTTTCTTGAGTAATACTTAAGATCTAAATGTCACTCATTTATCATGATAGCTACAAATAAAATTAACAATTCACTCACCTGTAAAACTTCTTGAGTTCCTCCAAGCTGGCAGCCTTTCTCTGTCATTTGCTTTTTGGCTTCCAAGTGTGCTTCAGGGCAGGTCCCATTCGCAGGCTGAACATGCAATTGCGGAAGCAGCATTGCAGACAGGATTCATTCATTCTGGCATTTTCAACCATGAAAAAGATGGGTTGTTAGAGGGGCAGATGGGGAAAACTTGACTGTAGTTTAGTCCCAGCGCTGTAGTCCATACTGAAACAAGGTTGCATTGATTTTAGTGGTCACTTCACTCTTCTAACTCATTGACTTCAATTGGAGTTTTGCTTCAGTAAGGATTTTGTGATCAGATACTTCATTTGAACAAAATGGATCCATTTTTCAAAGTGTCATTGTGTGCTCAGGAAGGTCAAAGCTGTGTTTTATGTAAGGAAAAATAAAGAAGTCTTGGGATATAAGGAGGAAAGTGGAGATAAGAACAAGCAGGATAAAAGATGAGAAAGGAGGCAGAAAGGGCATGATAGTGCTTCATTTGCCCTTTGAGTTGCCTAGAAGATGTTACCAGTGATCTACTTGTTTTGTTTCCACATGTAACTACTCCTTCACATTTAGTGTTTTGAAGATGGTGGAGAATGATAAGGGTTTTATTTTGTAGCTTTCCGAGTTTTAGCAATTACTTTTCTATAAATGATTACATATTTTTGTTATTATTCATTTTAACCCTCAAAATGCAGCCCCTAAAAAAATCCAAAAGCTCAGAACTTTTGGAGAGCTGTTTGTCATGTAAACTTCCATAAGAGTTTGGTGAATCTGACAGCATAAGTGTCATCCACCTCTGGAGAAGGAATGTACAGACACCTCAAAAATGATTAATTACCAATTCATGTTGAATTTTTTAGCCATCACTGGTGATTACAAGGCACACATCTTTCTACTAGCATTTAACAACACCAATAAAGCCAGAGCATCTTCATCTTTTTACACTTCACCGTGCTCTCTAGGAAACTTTAACCAATTAAATTCTAGGGGAAACAAAAACAAACTCTGGATTGCAGGCACTAACCTATCCTGTGCTTGTGATGCTAATGTGACTTGTGACCACCTCATCATTTTTCAAAGTTCAGAAGGACCTATCCTGAATATTTTTCTTTCTTTCTTGCAATTTCACAATCTTTTACTATGGAACAGGTTGCCAAGAGAAGTTTTGAAGTCTCTTTCTCTGGAGATCTTTAAGATCTGCTTGGGTGCCGCCCTGTGACCCGTGCTCTAGGGCTCCCTGCTGGAGCAGGGTGGGGTTGGACTAGATGATCCCCAATCTCTCCATTATTCTATGGTTCTATGTTTCATGATTTATTTGACTTGATGAAGCTTAATGGCCCTGAATTAGGTGTTGGTTGTTTTTTTTTCTTTTCTTAATTCTTTTTCAGGGCACCCATTTGGTCTGTCAAAACTCAGACAATGCAGTTCACAGCACATAAAGTATCCTCAGTTTAAGATGATGTCTGATGAAACTGTATAGGTCTTTTCAAGCAGAGAAATCTTGAATCTTCTTCACACAGTCAAAATGTAAAATCTCTTATCTTGACTGCCTCATTATAACTCCAGCAGTATGTATGTATATTACATACCTGTACCAATGCAGGTAGGTAATTCTTGGCATTCAGTACTTCAGTACAACATGTGGGAGAATTGCTAGATTTAAGGTTTTGTCTCTAGATAAAATAAATGTGAATATATTAGCTTTTATATTTAACTAGTGGTCCTTGAAATTATTGGAGGTTACAAACCAGGACTTCAATGTGCTATTTCAGAAGTTTTGCTTGAGTGTGGTGCCATGGAAGAGGAATTTTCAGTGTTTTTGCATGGCAGTTAGTCAAGAGAAACACATTTCTAATTTTATAGGGTGTGAATAGGAAATTGGAGTGTTCAAAACATTAGAAAGGTATTTAATTATTTTTCTTAAGTTTACATGTGTATAAATATATTCACTTCAGCACATTCAATCCTTTAAGATGCTTAACAACATCTCAGTTTTTCTATTCTTCTATGCACAGTTATTTCTCTTTACTAGCATTTTATTTCAATTTCTCATCAGTGAGAGACAAGGAAAAAGATCTAAGACCTATTCAGGGTTTTTGTTTGTTTGTTTGTTTGCATCCTCCTATCCACATAGTGTTTTTCCTCTTAGTAGTCCAGTAGTTTTATTCATCATCTTTTTTTCCTGCTAAGTACTGAAAGAGTACTTTATTCTTTTGGTAACTTCTGCTGCTGTTTTAATTACATATAGTGCAATCAAAATCACTTCAGAGAGACAGAAGGGAATTCCTGCTTACACAGAAGCATCTAGGCAGATTATCTTCATGCTATATCTTAGGTATTACTCCTAATGAGTCCAAAGCCTGAAGTATTCTAAGCAGCAAAATTATCAGTCTGGGATTGTCTTAGCCTGAATTGAATTGTGACATTCTGGAGGCAGTGGGAAATCACTTTTCCAGAGGTTTTGTCACTATTGTTTCCAGTTCACAGAAAATAATAACTTTGCTTGGAACGCAGCTTCTGTACAGACTCTTAATATTACATTACTTTGAATGCTTGATACTGCTGGAGATCTAGTTTTCTGCAGACCATTTACCGGTTGAAAGGAAGATATTACGAAGCATCTGCCTACCTTGTTATGGTTGGTTGAACCATAGCAGATATCTTCATATTTCACTATTGTGCAGTGGTCTCAATTCTGCTAAATGTTTCTGCAAATGTGCAGTATGAAATACCTTCCTGGGTGAATAAATTTTCTCCACAAGTAATTTTTCTTATTCAGTATTCAAGAAGACTCCCGACTGCGAATCAGTAGTTGAAATTTTATTCTTCATTGAAGAAAATTATTGCATCTGGCCTTTTGTTTACCCTTTCCTTATGTATTCTGCCTACCAATTGCATAGCAGTGCAAGAAGGGGAAACATTCTGTCTATATTTCTGAAAAAGACACAAAAGTAAAAGTTTATTGCTTAAAGTCTAGAAATATTTTGCATCATATCCAAAGCAATTCAAGCATCTCATTGGAGGTTTAGAAGAATTTATTTAGATAATTTTCAAATTAGTTGAAATAATGCAAACAGGCTTTAATAATGCCTGTTACTGATACAGGTGTTGAAATTTTGTCAGCAATGTCCAGTGAATATATATGGAGGTCAATCCTGCAGGATGTGAATACATTGGCTGTGTTACAG
Source organism: Eudromia elegans (assembly GCA_003342815.1). Lineage (NCBI taxonomy): Eukaryota > Metazoa > Chordata > Aves > Tinamiformes > Tinamidae > Eudromia > Eudromia elegans. The sequence continues at coordinate 3,925,453 of PTEX01000026.1, forward strand.
TAAAATAAGAAAACATACTTGACATTAAGATGCTTGTAAATACTTCTCAGGATTGTAGGTGACATACTCATATTTTTCAGGATTGAGTTCAAAGTGAAAATAAGCTGTTTTTAGAAATAATAAAATGTTCTGAATTTTGTCTGTATGGTCAGAACCATTAAATATTACCTAATTATACTGCTTTATACAAAATGCTATACATATTTCTCCATACTGTATGTTCGTGCTCTAAAACCTCAAATGAAAAATACCAGCGAGGATTTCTTTGGCAAACACCATCATCTTCTGTTTCTTTGCATAATACCCATAAATCTTTCTGTAACTGACAATCATAAATCTTACAAGAATGCCTAGTGCAATAATGGCCTAACTCAAACAACTAGCAATGCTGATGTAGATAGAAACTTTTACATCAGGACTCAGACACTTTTCATAATTTGATGACAATATCCTCCAGCTCCCCTCTGTATCCTAATGTGCAGTTTACATCTGGCAGAGGAGTTAGTTAAAACAACAGTAATAGTACTTCCCCAAAATAAAATTTATGTTTTCAAAGAGTGTTCATTTACAATGTCTTACTCGTATCTTATAAACAAAAATTAAAACTTTTACATTAAAACTTTTACATTTAAGAAATGTAAACCTAACCCTTATATGTTCCAACCATCTGAGTAAGGAGAATGTGTAGGATACTTCATGTGGCACTTAAATAACCAATATTATCACCACTGGACGTGCGTTCTGTTTTCCAATACCAGCTGGAGACCTTGCACCTGAAGAGCACATTGCTCTTGCATGCAGATATGCCTACCTTAATCTGCAAATCAGTTTTCCTTTCCTTTTCTCCAGTGTCTTCGCTTCCCTATGTTCCCAAACCATTTCCAATATGCAATACAGCATATGCCAACATACAGATCTTCATTTCAAACAGAAACTAAGCATGAACTGGTCAGAGAGCTGAGTAAAGTCCATCTCAAATTGTTTTCTTGATGGTCTCAAGGAGCAGGGAGCTTTCCTCCTATCTTAAGGTTGTTATGGAAGGTAAAGTATTTAGGATAACAGTCACTCTTTAAACCTGAGCTCTTAAAAAGTAATCAGAACTCTGTGGGATTGTTTCCAATAGAGGAAAAAAAAAAATTATAACATTAGATGTGTTACTTAATATATTTTTATTTATCCCTAAGCAAACACAAATTAACGAGGCCTTAAATTACTGATAAAGTAACAGCTGTTTCATGTATGCTTAGGAAATATTTTTTTCCTCTCAGATCAAAAAGTTTTTCTGATCTACTATATGCTTTTTGACAGGTTATTCTATGTAATTATATCAACTGCACATAGAACTGTACTTTAACAAGGTTTAGGAAAATATTACACTTATTCCACTTCCTTTCTATTTGTTGGGTGTTTTTTTAATTTGTTTTCTTTTTATTTTATTGCTTGTATGTTTATTTTTTTTATGTTTATTGCTTTGTATGTTTATATTTTTCTTTTTGTTTTATAAAACATCTATAAAAATGGACTGTACAAGCAATAAAAATGCTCTGTACAAGCAAAGGGTCATAAACTCTAATAATTTCAAGCTAAAATATATTTTCTTTGTGAGAAGGGTTAAATTCCAATCTCTTCTCTGTGATTATTATCTAATTTTAAAATACCTTTTTAGATAGAAATCCATTGTGGTCCACCTTATATTCCCTGTATACATCCTTCAGGATTCCAGCTGTTAGTCATAACTACTGTTACAACTGTTGATCCAATCAAGGCCCATTTAGTTAAACAATATTTATCTCTATTTTCATTTTTACTCATACATCATCACTATCAGTTATGGCTGGATAATGCAAGCAAGGTCTAACTTCAAAACTGCTAATATTGCTAACAGTAAGCTGCGATATACGATGTAAAAATAAACAATGCCTGAGCAATTCTACTGAGGTAGACTAACATGAAAGAGAAAAAAAAAGTAATAATGGCTATTTCTGGCAGAGAGATTAATTAATTGAGAAAGATGCAATTGAGATGATGCAAAAGGCAGTGGAAAAAACAAAAGTGCCTGGAATCATGAGTTGTGTCAGTGGACATTTCCACTGTGTGCACTGAGTTACATTTTATAAACTACATTTTTTTTGTCTATTATCTGTTGAAAAGATTTGAAGAATAATTAAAACCAGTCATCCTTTTTTTTTCCCTTTGAGCTTTCTTTATTTACTGTGATAATTTTCACTCTCAGATTTATTCTATTCATCATTTTAACATCTGATAAAATTAAGTTACTATAGGTATATGTAGAATGGATAGACTAATAAGCCTAAGATTTATTAATTGGTGATGACTAAGAGAGAATTCACTAGTGGCCCGGAGCAATCCTGTAGAGTAAACCAATTCACAATTTTCTATCTGCTTTTTTGTTATAATTATTATTAATGCTGTATATAAGTGTTAAATGAAAATGGGAGAATGAAACAGCTTGAATTTTATCAGTAGATCCTCCAAGGATACTATAAGCTTTATTACTCTGAGATTACCTTATAAAATTTGAGGATTATCTATTTGCTTTTGCAGTTCATGTTGAAGTCTTCACTGAAAATTACACAAAACATCCCTGTAAGCTAACATTTTTATTATAACATTGTTATAAATACTGATTTATCTATGAAAGTGAAGGAGGATCATGTGGAAAAAGTCAACAGTAAGCATGGAGAAGAAGCAGAAAAACCATTTCAATGAGGTAGCAAAAGAACTGATACTTACCTTATGTCTTACTAATTATACTCAAACTTTGCAAGTGTTAGGTCATCTTTTTTGCATGGATACGATGACTTTTTGTCTGAAACTTGAATAGTTGAACCGAAGCACCACATCAAGAACTAAGTTGAGTTTTCATGTATTGAAATGACCTTTTCTTTGCAGAGAAGGTCCTGGGGATCCTAGTGAATACTAAGTGGACTGTAAACCAAACCTTGCACAAAGCAGATTGATAGTGTTATGCAGAAGACTGCCTAAGGTTGTATGTTACTGTTCTGAAAGGGGACAAGATCCCTCCCATCTGCTCTTCACTAGTGAGACACACGTGGAGTACTTGTTCCCATGCTGGAGTCCATACTGCAAAAGAGACATGGACCTGCTTCAGTGAATCTACTGAAACCCATGGAGCTAGTTAAGAGATTGGAACATCTGACATATGAGGAGATGTCAAAAGACCTGGAACTGTTTAGCCTGGAGAAGACTCAAGGGAATCAAGAAAATAGGGCAATATCCTTCTCAGTAGTGACCAGTAGCATGATGAAAGGCTACAGACATCAAAACACAGGAAAATCCACATAAAAAATAAGAAAAATATTTTCCGTAGGTTGGTCTAACACTGGTCATCCAAAGAGGCTGAGAGTCTCCATAATCAAAGGCCTTCAAATCCCGGCTGTACATCATATCCCTGAGCAACTTGCCAAAACTGACCCTACTAAAGGATCTCCAGAGCTCCCTGCCAGCCCCAGTGAGATGGAGATTCTGTGATTCTGCATGTCAATGTAAGCTAGCTGGAGTTCTGATTCTGCATTCTCCAGATTCTCCTCAGAAACTGCAGCCTCTTATTTCCTTACCTTTTAGTGTCCCTCTTTCCCTTCCCGCTACCAAGTACCACCATCCTTCCAAACAGATGGCTTTCTCAAGTAGCTGTAAGTGGATATGAACTAACTAAATAAATAAATAATAGATAGATAGATAAATAAATAAATAAATCAAAATTCTTAGGAAAGAGTTTCCTCTTCATTCCTGCAACGGATATATCAGTGGCTCCTGGCTGGCAGAATTAGTAATTGCGGAGGAGAAATTCACTTAATTATAGCTTTCAGGGCAAGAAAACTTAGTTACTCTGTGGAAATGTTGCTCGCATACTGGCATTGGAATTTCATAGTACTTGCTCACAGAAAGTGCATTTCTGAGAATTTAGCTGCACAGCTAGAGCAAATTTCTAATGGGTATTTACATACAGAACTTTTGGAAGCTCATAATTCACAAATGTCAACAGATTTTCACAGAGGGGCACTGGAAGGCAATTTCCTAGCTGAATGCCAAATTTTAAGTCTTAATCTTATTGATATTTAAATTTATTAATTAAAGATTTGCAATAAGATAGGCAAAGCAAGGTTGTTTCCTCTAATCCTGCTCTAAGAAGTGTTAAGAATTTATCGGCTAAAATTAATTCACTCTAAGGCTGATACCTGACATTGAAAGTTTAGCTTTAATAATTAAAGTCTGACACAGTTCTAAATGAGTGAAAACAGTTTTAAATTAAGAAAAGTTGGACATTCTCATCTATCAAAAATTCAATATCAATACTTGTGCTAGCAGTATCCCACATATGACATATGTGGGAAATATGGAAATGAACAAGGAGATTTTTGGTTATAATAGATTGCTGATATAGAAAGCTTTCTTTTTTTTTGTAGCTCCTCATATCTAAAATATAGATTTACACCAAAATTCTTCTCTGAAGCAGGTTCTTTAAAGATGGAACTAAAAACCTTACAAGCAGTGTCTTTCTGAATTTGTCAATGTCCTGCTATGACATGAAACCTAACTTTCCAGGCAAAGCACATTTCCTTGCCTAGTCTGTTTTAGCAGATCGGGGAACAAAATTATTGTATGTCATAATTCTATTTGCAGCATTCTTTTTGTCATTGCCATAGCCATTCTTCTAGTATAATGAAGTCTTCTCTGAAAGCAAATTCTTGAACATGAGAAAAAATGGGAAAATGATAGAAAATTACAGTCAGAATGGTGTTTGGTCTGTTTGCATGTTTAGGCATTCTAACCTATATTAGGAATACTTTAACAAATAAGATTATTGTTGGATGGTTCAACTAAGTGTTCAATGTGGCTAGTTCATTTTGTTGATCTCTCTGGTGCTAAGATTAACCTCCACAGAGACATCTGTAGAACGACCAAAAAATGGTTCTGCAGTTTTTATCAGTATACTGCTCAGATAAGTGCAATGGGCTGTCATCTCTGTGAATTTAAATAAACACAGTAGTACCCTATGGATATTGTTTACTTGATACGCCTGTTATAACATTTGTTGTCTCGTCTGCTGAGTGTATTACATATATTTTACAGAGCATAAAGTTGGTCTTGCTTGGAGTAGAGGATGATCTTCAATAGAAGCCTCACTGTTTATAGGAGCCATCTTTTACGCCATCTGAGCTGAATATTATTCTGTTAAGCCATTAGCAGTTTCAAAGTTGATCAATAGCCTGATTTGTGATAGAGCTGGAAAAAAATCAAAAAGAGCTACCTTAGTATAAATTACAGCTTGAACCTGCATGCAGATTATAAAGAAGTAATATAACTAGAATTCAGAAAAACAAGTTTTAAAAGTTTAAAAAGGCAAAGCAAACCAAAACAAAAAAGACAAAAAGCACCTGTATGTTTCATAGTCATGATTTGCCCGTTAAATATTATATTCTTTGCTATTTCTAGCCTCTGCTTCATCACTGTGATGGAATTACAATTTCGTTTTCAGTAACGGTAATTTACCTAGTGTGGTTTGAATTATGGTACCACAAAATTTGTTTAGTTAATGAAATATTTTAATTTACAGTGCATGATAGAAGGCCATGCAAACTTGCTTTGAATATCCGCATTATATTACATTGCTTTTGACTACTAGCCAAACTAAGAAACCAGAACAAAATCAGTTGTGTAAGCATTTTACTTTCACATATCCTATGTTATCAGGATGTGAGGTCTTACACAGATATACCAAAATAAAGATTATGTTTTATGCTGTAAACTAACACATTCTTTATCTCGGCTAAGTGATGCACTGTACATCTGAAGCTGCTCTGTGTCTTACAATACTCTCCCAGTTTTGCAAATTTCCACAAACAGTCAATAGTCAATTCACAGTACTTCATAGTAATTAAGTTTAGTAAATATGTGCTTCTTTACAGAATTGAAGTTCTTGATACATTAGCGTTGAAAGTCTAATTGAAACAAACAAGGTGATGCACAGAAGAAAAGAGGAAGCAAGATTTGAAAGAATTCTCCATTATGTTACCTAAAACCAGCAAATATACATGAGGATAAATACGTTAACATGCTTTTTTTTCTGTGTTTATACAGCATCACTCCTAATAAAACCAGAGACCAGGTTTCACCTCAATAGTAATCATAGCAACTTAAAAAAACCCAAAAAAAGTAAATCCTGCAAATTAAATGGCCCAAAATCCCTGTAATCCTGGTCTTTGCTTCAGTTGACAGTTGTTTTAGTTACATCTGCCATAAAGAAAAGCCCTTCCCATAAAAATACTCCATGTACTTATTTCAAAGTTTCACATTGTTTAGTTCTTTCTGTACTTATATGTTTCAGAATATTTGACAAATACATATATATACAAAAATAACATATTACATATACACCTACATATACATGTAAATTATATACTATATTATACATATATGCATAGATTATACATAATGTACAGATTTTATCGAGTGAATACTATCAATATTATAATACAAATTTTGTGCAAATTCAGCAAAATAAAGATAATTCACATCATATATCACAGACAGTTAACTAAAACATTCTTAAATAATGATGCTGATATATTTCAATGATTTAGAAAGTAACTTATATTTCCAGATTAGATTCTTGGCATTGACTTTAAGGCCCATGTCTAAAACTTAATGAGTAGATTTCTATACTAACTGCTATTGTGCTACTTCTGATTTGGATGTGTTCTTACAAATACTTGGAAGAAATAAGCCTGATGTGCCCCTTCTCATACAACATAAATTAATTTTCTTTACTTGGTGTCTGGGGATGTTACTTACATTTTTAAGTCTTACATTCTGATCATTAGAATGCAATAAACAGGAGTAAACAGAACTATTGTCTTAAAACTTTACAAACTCCCTCACTATTCTAAAAACTTTGCTGGTATTTTTCTTCTTCTTACTCTGAGGCATGCTCGAATTAGTAGTCGTGTTGATCTTTAGTCTATGAAAGATCAGCACGTCCACTAATTCAAGACCAGATCACAGAATTAGCCTTATACAGACTGCACTGAGAACCTCTATATGCAATTTACTGTTAATATTTACAAATGCATTTTGTTTTACTGATTAGAAACAGCAGAAATTCAAATGACTTTGTGACATAATAACCAAATGATTGTGCAATTATTTAACTCCTCTGGAAATTATTTCTGGCAACTAGAGTGGGAGGTACACTTGTGGAAAAGGAATAGAAACCAGGTCCATCATCACGGCTCCTAAAGCAAGGCTTTGTTCTGATTTGGGTTTGGAGAGAAGTGAGGGGAATATACTATATTCACTGTATCTTCTCAGTTTTCTTGTCATGTTTATTAATTTAAAAATAAAAAAGTATCAGTTGTCCTGAGTTTACCTCTTAGAGATGTGAAAATTAAATGTTGTTGTTTTGGGGAAGGGTCTTGTAATTGTCAATTAACCATTTCATTGATGATGAATGATCCAGCGTAGGCTGGAATGCTGCCTGTGCTTGTCTTACTTACTCTATAGAGATGACAGGAAGAGTAAGTATCCAATTGACTTCTCTTACCCAAATAAACAGACGGGTTTCTGAACAGACAGAGGGAACAGAGATGTTAAAAAATTCTTTCTAACTTACACTTGAGTTATTTATACCGTAACCTCATGGTGTAAGCAGTTTATATCTGACTAGAGATGGTTATTCTCCCTTAAAAGCTTTTGTTTGTTTGTTTCTGTCTTTCTTTTTAAAATCCTGAAGAAGTTAGTTTCATTTTGTATATTCATTTGCTTTTCTTCTGCCTCTTTTACCTTCATCTTAGCTTAGTATCTCTTTGGAAAGCTAAAGTATTGAATTAATCTTCTTTCATTAAGATTCACAGTACTTCTCTGGTTAACTTTGCCTGCAGAACATGGAGAATATTATCAGTTTCATTGTTTTCCTCAAAGCTTGTCTTCATCATGACTTCAGCACCATGCCCCATAACTCTTCTCTATGTAATACTTAGATTATTTTACAGACCCAAAATTCTGATTTGCGTCTGTGTAAAGGATGCTGACAGTCATAGTTACACTTTGCTCACCCTTCCTAGCCAATTTCAGCCAAAGTTTTGCCATAGCATAGTGATGGTCCTGTTTAATATGATCTTTCACATTTTTTCTGCTTTCCCAGAAATAAGATTTTGTTCGCTGACTACGAGGCAGTCAGTCAAACCTTTTCCAGTCACTCCATTTGGGGAGTTCCAGGTGATGAAAGTCAGAATTCCAGGTGAGGAAGGTCCCTGATGTCAGAGAGCAGCTGGTTCTGACTACATAGTTGGAGCAGCTCATGATGGTTTTCTTCAAGTTTAACACTAATTATAGGTAGCAGATTAGAATATCATAGATCTTTGATGTTAATGGTGACTGGCAGCAATTTTATTGAAGACTAAAAGGCAGCTTAGTTTTTACAGTTTTATTCAATGTTGTACAAATGATTAACAGATACAAAGAATCTTTTAAAACCTTCCCCAAAATAGTAATTACTAAGAAGTGAATCAAATGCTTTTTTATTGGTGAGACACTGGGGGTGTGAATGGATCTGAATAACAAATTTAAGGAAGTATCTTGATGCATGAGTTCAATATGCCACTTGAATAGCAATCATTTATTATCCTAGTAGCACAAATATAAAACTGGTTTTATCTGAATATCAGTGTGATCCAAACATTTAGTGCAAAATTTCTACCTCCTACTGAACAATCTATCACTACTGACCAGCTAATCATTCCTGCCCTACTGCTACTTTTCTCTCTACCATCTGCTAGCACTTAGAAAAACACCTCTGTTTCACATCACATAAGAAAATGTGGGCCTGATCCCATTGCAATGTGAAATTAAAATAAAATAAAATAAAATAAAATAAAATAAAATAAAATAAAATAAAATAAAATAAAATAAAATAAAATAAAATAAAATAAAATAAAATAAAATAAAATAAAATTTTCATCAACAATAGAAAGAATATTCAAAAGCTCTGGGTTTAGCGTATCATGATTGTGAGTGGAAAATCAAATGAGTTGAGGTCTGAGTTCTCGGTCTTTATAGAAAATACTAGTTTGTCTAATTTCTTTCCATGAAATTAGTTAAATAATATCTTGCTCATAAGGACTGAGTAGCATAGCCCTGCTCAGAAATTTACCTTTCATACACTTAAAGTAAGGTTACTCTACCAAAAATTTTAATCATTAAAATATATAACTGAGCCTGAAACTTTGTATAAAATGAAGCAAAAAGGCAAAATGCTTAAGGACAAACTCATTTTGACCATCTTATAGGAACAGCTACCACATTACTTTCTCTGGCCACTGTTAGACATAGAAATTGAGTGTTTAAAAAAAGAAAGGAAAGAAGAAAAAGTAGCTTCTCTGTTATTAATAAGAATTACCTTCTATGCACAAGCTAAACTGAAATATTTTCAGTCTGCCACCTGGTCACCTAATTTGTACCTATGTCTGCTGACTTAAAAATCTTCCTTTGAGGACTAAGGTGCAAATGACATAACTTCTACAGTGATGCAAGCTGACAGGCAGTGCCCGAATCAATCTCACTATTGATTTCTATGGATTTTGGATCAGGACTTTTATTACTACGAGTGTCAGTGTAATTCAGTATCATGTTTCACTGAAGCTGATCAGAGAATGACCATTTTTCATAAATTTCTCTCCGCCTAATAATTCATTATTTCTTGTCTCTGAATCTGGAGACTACAGACAGACATCTTCACAGTGCCCAGAGAAAACTGACATTCCCTTCTTTTCCCAAGGTTAGTCCAACATTAATTAACATTTCATACTGTGCTTTTATCTACTCTCCTTGTCCACTTATGGACATATTATGCCATTTTTTAAATAATGAAAATGAATAAATTCAAGTGTCAGACCCCTGAAAGTGAGCATATGTCAAGATCCTTGAACATTTACAGAAGATTCTAAAATATATGAATAGAATTGAATTTGCAAAATTCTTTTTATTTAGATTTTCCAGCTCTTTCACTTTATTTTGCCACTTGTGCACTGATAGTATCACAAAATGAATGGTATTTTTTATAAAGCCTTAAGTGATTACTGATGATCTGTGTAATTAACAGGCAATCATTCATGGTGATATGAAGAGTCATGAATTCTCTACTTTGTAATTCTTTAAATGAGAAGTAGAGAGAGCAGGAGAGATTGGGCAAGGGAGAAAGAGAAAGGAGAGAGAAAAAAATATGCTGAGAAATCATTAGAATCAACATCATAGTGAAAGTATCATAAACAACTATGGATAAATTTGTGAGGTCGACGTTCCTATCTCCTGCTGGTAATAGTAGCTGAGAGCCTGGGTCTAGCTGAGGTATGAAGTCTGAATGTGCTTTTATATCCAAAAACTGGAAAAACTTTTCAAACTGGAAAAGTAGAACATAGAAGTGTACAAATATTGGGATATTAATTATGGAAATGTACTTATGGATGTATGGATGAATTCAATCATTTATGCTTCTAGAAAAAGTTCATAGAATAATAGGGCCAATTAAACTTTCCTCCTGTACTGCTATTAAAACCTTCTCACTCAGCTATTCTGTGCAGAACATTGAAGTTCTGAAGAGGGGTGATTTTTACCTGACCTTCCAGCAACAAATATATATGAAAAATATTATCTCATTTTCAGGCTAAATAGCAATGTATACTTTCAGCTATTTCCTTTGAATAACCTTATTAAAACTGAGTGGTTACTTTTATCTTTTTCTGTAGTCCAAACCACACATTCTGACTGTAACAGTAAATAGGTCAAAATATCTTCTTTTTTTAACTTTCTCTATCCCAGCGCTCCCCAGTTAGAACATTTTCTCTGGAGAAGTTTGACATCTCTTTATCTCTTGTCTCTGAAGACTTTTCCTTATTTTGGCTTGTCAGTGATCACAGCGTTTGATCAAAGTATTCCTTCATAGTGAACACCCTATTTCATCACTGAGATATCTAAATGAAAGGTATAGCCAGCATATAACAGTGAAATCTTTGCATGAGGGAAAGTGAGTGGTACCGTATGTGAAAAACAAACTATGAAAGTAGAACACTGGATCTATGACAGGAAATATATTGTGAAATTAAAAGGTTTTTTTTCTTTGGTATTTGTTTTAGGAATAATATCAATGGGATGAAACATAATTGTTTAATAGTTTCCCAGTTCTAGGAATATTTTGGAACAATACAAAAAATTTATTTTCAAAAAGAAGAAACAGCCAAGGTGTTTGTTAAAAGGAAAACTAAAAATGTGTTTCTGAAATAATTTGCTTAAAATTTCAAAACCTGATATTAAAAACCAAATGTTTTCAAATTATTTAATTCAAGTGTAAAACTGATAACAAATAAACAAAAATAAAACCTCTTTGTTTTTATTTCTTCAGCATGATTAAATCTTTCTCTATTCAGTCTTACCAAACTATATCCATGACCTAGTTTATACCACTTTTTAAGATGTACTTGGGCATTTTGAGGATTCAAACACACAAATACAAGCCTATTAGAGGTAAATGACTTAAGATTTTGGTATGATATATGTGAATCAGGCATGAAAGGAAGGCATTGTGTATACATCTATGTTCCTCATGCTTCAAGATTTGATATTTTCACTATTGTTTGCTTACTTAATTTTTATCTTGTGATATATTTGATGCATTTGTGTAGAACAAAATTATACACCAAAATGACACGATGACTTATGCAGTGTGGTTTAACGATAGTTCAAAATTCATTCAAACAAAAGAGTAATTATCTGCTATAGAATGAGAAATCACTTTAATTATAAATTCAGTCTCTAAACCAAAAAAAAATAAAGTTGTCCTTTATCAAGAAGGGATTCAGGGAGTGGTCGAGCATTCTCAAAATAATTCTTGCTGAAGTACCAAGAAAACTATTTTTAATCTGGAAATAATCTAATTTTGATTTCATCATATAGTTAATATTACTTCTGAAAAATAATTGCTTGGTTTCCATATTAAAATCTGAAACTAATGAAGATATCTATAGTTTCTGAAGTCATACAACTCTCCTGATAGAGCTGCTCTTCAGAGCTTCAAAAACCTTGTACACTGCAACCTTAAAGTGCATTATTCTTGTACATATGCATGGTTCATAGATGTTAATTTGATAATAATCTTGCTAATATTTGTCTTTTTTTAAATACTTCTAAATGTTTTTCTTTATTCTTTATAGTAAGTGGAAAATCCACTGAATATTAATAGAAATCCTCATAATAAAAATCCTACTTGTAAAATTCCACATATTATATTTGAAGTGGTTTTGTATATCAAACATTTTTTCACTCTGCCAGCTGGGAAATAAAGCATTGTTTTCAAATGTCTAATTGAATTGTAACTGATCAAGTAACTGAACGCTGTCTTTATTTATTAATTAATTAATTTATTTATTTATTTATTTATTTATTTATTTATTTATTTATTTATTTATTCACATCTAAGAATCAGCCTTGCAAATAGCTAGCTCTTAGAAATGTTTATAACATAAATTATCTCCAGCATCATAAAGGCCCTTTTGCAGTAATTTTCTTGAAGACATTTGTTATTCAGAAATTTTACCAACACTTTCTATTAGCCATAATTTATATTTAACAATGAAAATTGAAAGAACTGCATGACACCTTGACATTTAACTTGGTGAGACAAAGTGATGGTTTCACAGTTTCTGTGTGGTGCCATAATTTATATGAGTCTTGCACATATTGAACAAGGACACTTGGCTCCATAAACAAAAGTCAGGAATATTGTCAATTTAGAAAGACTTTATCAATAACATGTATCTTAGTGAATTATTTTCGTATAACTAAAAACAAGTGGAACATTTATTATTTTGTCTTTAGATTTTTTTTTTTCCTTATCATCTAGAGATTCTTTTTCATGCCTCTGATTATTACACATAAATGTTACCCTGAACTTTTTTGAGTCTTAATGTTAACATTTCTAATATAGCTGTTATGCAGCTGCTTAAATTTTAAATGATGAAAATATTATTTCCTTTTTTTTACCTTTTTTTAATATATAAATATTTTTGTAACATATTTCCCAAAGTCCTACTTAAGTATAAAGATGTAGAACTAGAGAGACCACAGAGAATTGTATTGAGTCTGCACCAAGTAGAAGACTAAGGAGTAATTCTGAGGCTGATGCCAAAAGGCACATGAAAAATCGTAACAGAAAGGATCCTGAGCCCTTAGGGTATAACTGTCTAATCCAAGAGCACTTGCTTCAAGTGTTCCAGCTTCTGAGAACACTAAATGGTAACCTTTGGTCAAAATCAGCCTGCAGGAGTTTTAGACCTTGAAGTCAGTTCTGTTTCTTATGGGAGAAAGAGATCTATTAACAAACCAGTGACAGAAATTAGCCTAAATCACACAGCAGCCAGTAATCTGAGAATATAAACTAAAATGAGCATATACACCTGTTTTCTCAGTGTTAAAAATATTTTATATTGTTCTTAAGGTCCCTATAGGATCTAGTGCTTCCAAGTTTGCCTTTATTTTCCTAAAAGCATAAGAACAGCTTACTAAATGACTTACCTTTATTCTTGGCATTGCATGAAAAAATCTGTAATAATTCTGATCTTTGCTAATTACTTATTAATACATATATTTTATATTGGATAGACAAAAAGATATTAGTTTTTCATTTACAAAAATGTTAGGAAAAAATAAGATGAAAATCTTTTCTGCATTATCTTATATATCACATCTTTTTAGTTTAACAGGTAAATCATGCTTCAGAGGAAACAGGAAACATAAGTAAAAAGAAAACTGCCAGGAAACAGGATTTGCCTTTGAGGAGAGGCAGATGATTACCTCAGCTTCTGATGAATGTTTCTCCTTCTGCCTGATCACCATGTCATGTGGTGAGAATGGAGGCTCGTCAAGTGAAAGTCTGGTGGAGGCTTCTGAGGAAGCACTATGGTGTTGAAAGGAAAAATGGAAGTAAATGTCCATGGATACGGAAGACTTGTATATAATTTTAAGAGTGGCAGAATACCTCAAGTAATTTGGGATAGAGACAGTACGGATGGAAACGAAAAGAATTAGTGAAGGAACAGACGACATAATTAGTTGAATGTAAGATGCATGAGACAAAAGAGATTAATAATGAAACAGTTATTCTCTGATAAACTGTAACTCATAACCCTGCCCAATGGAGAAATGCTAGCAGGAAGAAAAACTTCTAGCTTTTGAAAGCAGAGAAGAAAGTCAAACCAATGTAGTATAATGAAGGAACAATAAGCTCTAATTCTTGCAGTGGAAAGAGAAATGATTAGTGTATCCAAAGGCTGGGGCTGATATAGAAAGGTAAGGACAGAAGTTGTACTGATGGAAGGAAGTTCAGACAGGTGGAAAAGCCCACAAGAGTTATATGATCAGTGAAGAGGCACAATGTAATAGATGTGCATACTAGCAGCATCTGTACAGTATCTGCTAGCAGTTATCGTACAAAATATGGGGAGAAGGCTGACAGTATCTGTGAAAAGTAAAATTTTAAAATCATTTGTTCTTTATAACAACATTGGTATCATCACCATACTCTCACTTTATAGTATTAGGCCTGAATACTCAGCCTAATTCAGAAATTACTGAATGATAAGCTGATTTTCAGAATAATTAAAAATCATTATTCAGAAAAATTCAGATATTAAAATGGAACATTATCTTTGTCATTGTACATTTCTATGATTGTCCTCATCTCAAAACTCATATTCCATTTCAACCTTGTTCACCTTAAAAATGGCATATTAGAAATGAAAATGAAGTTTTGAAAGAGGCAACAAAGATGATAAGGTAGGGCATAAGAAAAATTAGAATTCTTCATTCTGGAAAAAAGATAACTGAGTGATAATATATATGACAACCTATGTATAAAACAGTGTGTTTATATAATAGTGAGTGGAGGACATGGTTCTGATTCTCTTTTTTTAATATATGATCAGATTGACATTTCATTGAGAACAGAGAAAGGATTTAAATAGCAGTACAAATGTGTGAAGATGTAGGCAACAAAGCAGTGAAAAAAAGAACAATCAGTCAACTTGAATATTTAATAACTGATATCAAATGAAATTGTGTAAGGGAAGGCAGAAATAGAGACAAAAGAAGTAAGTAACTTTGCATTAAAATATATAAAAATCTTACAAAGCATTTGCATTTTTTTCTCTCCAGTAATTTTTGAAATTCTGGAAGTGTGTGCTACAAGCCTTTGGAGAATACTATTTGTATCATGGA
The DNA here is from genome assembly GCA_003342815.1 of Eudromia elegans. Taxonomy (NCBI): domain Eukaryota; kingdom Metazoa; phylum Chordata; class Aves; order Tinamiformes; family Tinamidae; genus Eudromia; species Eudromia elegans. Next base: position 3,940,759 of record PTEX01000026.1, read on the forward strand.
GAGCAATATTGAGTGTTTTGAGTATATTGAGTGGTTGACGCTAGAACACATTATTTTGTGTGGCACAACACATCAATATCTTGGCAAGAGCGCTTTGTTGATGTTACCTGGACTATTTTTATGAATTTCATTGCAATATTCATTGCATAAATTCTATTCTTTTAGAAAGATATCTAAAGTTTTTTATGGTATCTGGTTCTCAAGTGTGCTGAAAACATTTATTTTCAGGCACAGCTAAGTTTTCAGTCTTCTTTTTCGTCCTTCTGATGGAGGTGAAAATATTCAACCTTCAGAAATCAAGCACAGAACTTAAATGTAGTCATATTCCAAATACATATGGCAGTATATCATTATGTTTAATCTTAATGGAAGATTTATTGTCTGAGAAGCCTTGTGTGATTTTTAATTCAAGAACTTAAGAGATTTCACTCTAGAATCATATACAAAATATAGTGTTTTCATTGTTTATGAAAGGAATATATATACAGTAACTTTACTGCTTTTCTTTTGTGATTTTTCCAGAGAATTGGGATTCCCATGAATTAAAAATTGACCTGATCATTCTTTCTGATATACTTGGGTGGAAAAGGACTCCAAGCCTGTGAAGAACTTTAAGGACATGCTTAGAACTCTTAAAAATAATTTTGCTTATTGAGAGATAATGCCTACTAAGAGATACCTCATTTTTATATTTACTGTGCTTATAGAAGTTGGAGTTTGGGGCCTTTGTTTTTAGTACATAAATTGAAAGAGAGTGGTAGAGAAAAGGCAATGATAAGTCACTTGTTTTTTTACATACTAGTATCTTCTTTTTTCATCATTCTGCCTGAATATATTTGATTCTCTGCTTTGAGATCCTTTACCAATATGTTCTTCTATGAAATTTTTTCAGAGGAACATTTGCATTTGCACTTATTTATGAAAATTAATTCAGGAACAAAAACACACATAGAAATGTGATCCAAAAGGCCACTTTCCTTACAAATGGGGTCCTTCACACTTGTTTTTCATTTCTTCATTTGTTTTGTTATTGTTGTTTATTTTTTATATCATATGTTTTTACAGACAATCTACCTTGGACAATTCAACACTATCATATTGCCTCAGATGAAATTATGACACCAATACAGAAGTAATTGGATTGAATATAGGTTACAACCTATATTTTCAGGTATGAGTATGCATTGCTCAGCAGCTCAGAATATATTGGTTTCATGTTTCAGCATGTAGCTCCTGCTCCACATACAAGCCTTCAAAGACCTCCATAATTTCTCTGTTACAAAAGCAATGAAAAAAATGCATTAAAGATATAGAAAATAAGATACAGTCCAATTGGATTCCAAACATTCCTGCCTTCATTTCTCAGTGTACATTTCTTTTACCATCCTGGCATATTCAAAATAGTTTCTATGCGACTAGTCTTAGCTTGGAGTACAGTAATCAGCACATAGATACCCCTATCTTTCTTATGGCTCCCTAAGGAGTTCAGTAATGTTCCAGGAATGATCTAGGTGCTTTAGAGTGCCACATGTTAGGGAACCATTGAAGAACTGATACTGTGGCTGCCATAGTCTGTATCACAAGCAGCCAGTTACTGCACACACTATAAAAGAAACCTGCTGAGATCAGTCTCTACCAGGTACAATTAGAATAGGATATCGGTTTTATTTCACTTATTTTTTAAAAAAATTCTTAAAAAAATATATATATTTTGAAGGGGTTAAGATAAATAAGTTACACTTTCTTTTTTAAATATAACAAAAAGAACATCTGTTAGTGTCAGCCAAAGTAAAGAACAAACCAACAAAAACTTATTCAACACTTCATGCATATGTAAATATATAACCCAACTTTTTAACAAGAACAAGAGAATAAAATAATTTCAGCTTTCTAAACTGTATATTAATTGAAATAGTTGCTGACCTTAGCAAATACATGTTCCAAATGCCATAGTATTTACATAATCATATTGAATTTTTCTCTATCAGAAAAATCATATAATATTCTTGGCAGTGTGCATTTTGAATTATGTCAACTTATAGGGCCTCCTGTGGATGTTTTAAAGACAGAAGGAGAGAATCCAGCTGTTTCTGTTATTCTTTTCTTCTGTCTGTTACATTGCTACGTAAAACAATTCTTCCTGATGACATCGAAGTCGGATGTTACCCTTACCAAGAAGACCAGAATGTTATGAATTTTGTCACACAATATTTCAGAAAACTTACCAGGATAAAATAACTAGAAGAATAAATTGTCATTGTCATTAGAGGTGAAGTGCAAGGCAGATAGATAGCATTACCTTTAGGTTTTGGTCTTTTTTATTCGTAAATCATATATTTTTATATATTTAGTATATATACAAAATACACACTTTTTCTTTAATTTAAAGTCTTTGGCCAATTCTAGAAAGTATTCCTATAAAATTTAATCTATTTAATCTATTTATGGAGGTTGAATTTAATACATTTTGACCTACTGTTCACAATTTTTATGACTGAACTTCCTAAAACCATGAGTCTTATTGATTGAATCTATTTACACACTGCTGCTGTCTTTTTGCTCTTAGCATTACGTTCTTGAGGGGAAAAGGTCAGGTTAAATTACTAGCATCTTCAGCTTTGTGGTACTGCTTATTCACTGAGAATCTATATAAGTTACACCAGCTCTTCTGCTAGTAATCCACTAGGATCTTAAGAGCAAAGAATGGATTTTGCTCTTGAGTTATTTATATGAATAATTTAACAAGTTCTTAGTATGCTGTATTCTTACTCCATTGACCACTATGGAAACTTTTATTTTAGTGTAGTTAAAGAATTTCAAGAAAAAAAATTACACAAAATACCACAAAGTATCTAAGTTTTATAGGACTGATTTTGAACAGGTAGAAATAGGATTATCTTTGCATACACGGAAACTTATTGGCACATGGTTTGGTAGAAGTGTTTTACTAGTTAGACTTTACTATGAAAATTTTTGGCAAAGAAAATTTTTCTTTTCGATAGCTACTTTATTAGAGATGCTCTACCTCTTTTCAGGGTATTATAACTGCAGGAAAAAAAAAATCAATACTCTATATATTGGCTCCATGCAGCCGATACAGATCTTGAGTACTTACTGCTTATAGCAAAATTTTAGTACCTTTAATTGGGATAGAACAAATTTGGAATTCTTCAAGGGAGTGACAGGCTAAATGTCATATACCAGGGAAGGTCTAGAACAAGTATGAGTCTGAGGCAAGAATATACTTCCAGTGAATGAGAGACACTCATGCCATGTTTTGGAAATGTTCTGACTAGTGAACAGGAAGAAATTGCATCTAGCTTGCTTCAGCTCTTGCTGTCTGTAGAAGACATAAAAATGAGACCTGGCTGCAAATTGGAATTCCTTTCTGAGAAATGATTTTGAACTTTTAAGGATGGTCTCTGCTAGCAATTCACTGAAATGCTGGAGTTGATCTTCAAGGCCTGATTGAGACTTTTGAAGCAATCTATCCTTTTTGAGCTTGTTCCATCATAAATATCAAATGAGCCAGTGAAAAAAAATGTTAGTATAGATAGAAACATAGGTCAGTACCTCTTTTTTCATGTTTTGAAGAGAAATTTTTGCCTTCACCTGAGAAACCATTTGCCATTGCAGTTCTCTTTGAACAAACATATTTCCATAGAAATTCTGATTGCAAGCATCATCCCTTTATACTAGAAATCTATTTTTCAAATATAAAACCAGTTACATTTGTAGCATAAGTTTACATTATTATTTGCTGTGTTGGACAATTTTTCTTAGTATAAATCTTCAGAAGATGTGGACTTCACTCCATATAATGAAACTGTAAGATTAGAACATATTCTTGACATTTTGCAGATAGTTAGACTATCACATTGGGGGGGAAAAAAAAGAAAAAAAGAAAGAAAAAGAAAGTAAAGTAATAAATGGCACTGATGTAAGATCAGTGTAAAAAGGTTCCTAAAAATATTTTTGCACCTTTTTTTTGCTTGCAGTTAGAAAGGAAATAAACTTCAATTTTTAGTAAGCTGAATGTCTTCTATTTTACTCTAACATCTCTTGCTGGAACAATCCCTCTGTTTGTTATAACTTAGCCACTTAATCAACTATTCACTATAAAAAAACCTCATAGAGCAAAAGAGAGCTTGCATACGTAGAAAAAAGTCAGTAAAATAATAATGAGGTTCAAAAGAATAAAACTCCTCTAGTAATTCCAAATGCTTCTTGTTCCTTTCAATTTTTTTTTCTGTTTCATAATATATATTGCATTAGAAACAGCTTTAACACCTAAACAGAATTTTCTCTCATTACAAAATATGTAAGTGGAAAGAAATTATATTGCAAACATTACATTAATACTGTACAGGTTTTGGTATACTAGATTCCTATGTGTTCCTAGAGAACTTACACTGTAGATGGAATAACATTTACAAAAACAAAATCACAAAAACTAACTATTTTGATAAGATGGCTTTTTTTCTTACCAAAAATAAAATAAAACAAAAATATCCATTGGAAACTAATTACATAAAACCAGAAATATATCCATTGTTCCTGTATTTCCATGGTTATTTACAGTAGTTAACACTTCTATTATGGAGTTTTTGGAGACATCTCTACTTCACACAATGCACACAAAGTACTCGGTCACAAATTTTAATTTCTGTCCACTGTTCAAGCAAACTGCGAACGTAGCTTTGTTAAAACAGTTCTCAGCCTAGGATAATTCTGGCTTTGGTCAGATTAGGTGTTACATTAGGTAACATATCCAGAGAGTGGACCACTGACTTTGTCCATGAATAGGACAAGATATTGGTGGTTATGAACAGGGAGACTATTGGCAACTCATACACTTCCGAGCTGCATCTCTTCACTAGCTCTGTGCATTAGTAGTCCCACAGTGTGAAGCACAGTACAACCAGGTCAAAACACATGGTGCAGAGCAGACGAGGCAGATCATGGGAGAAAGTGTCACTGTTTAAAAATATACACATGTTAAACCTATGCAACTGAGATTTAGAGAGAGAAAGAGTCTCACAGAAGTGAGGATGAGACCCCATCTATACCCTTCTAGACGCCACCAGGATTGGACTGGTGTAGAGTGGCCTCACATCCATGAAGGACTCCTCAGATGAGCCCAAATTTGGGAGCCTCACAGTCTTCAGCATCAGCACAGAGCCCATTACTCTCCTGAATTCATTTGGTGGCTTGTGTTTGAGCAGAAGAAGCCTGTGAACCCAGGTGGCCTCCATGTGTCATTAGCTGTACAAGAAAAATCTGCTCACCCCACCACTTTGCTCAATGCGCTGGAAGTAGCTCTCCATCCATCTTGGAATAGCTGGAATACAAGATGGATAAAATTGTATTCTGACTTGAATATTGATCTGTGTTCAGTCTTACTATCTTTTATTTTTAAAGCTGTATCATCTAAGATACAGAGAGAGTGAATGTAAACTCCACGGCTTTTGGAGGGTTTTTCAGGACTTTTTTATAGGTGAATATTATTGACCTTGAGAAAGGTTTCTTAGGGAAAAAAAAAAAGGAAGAAAAAAAGATTTAAGATTTGCATATCTCTAGTGTATACATTTTAAAATATGTTTATGTAGCACTACCTAAAATTCTTACAGTCTCAACAGGGAGGAATTAAAATGTTTAACACACACATAAAAGGAGAGAAAAATATGAGTGATTTGTTGAGGCTGCTTGTAACCTGTGATATCAGATTTGGGAGCAATATACAACAGCAGTACTAGGAATGAGTATTAAAGTTATTAATTCCTCTAAGAAAAAGGAGTAAGTAGTGCCTATTTTCAACATTGATCACATTTTACTGACAGATTAGAGCAGCAGCTGCCTGTTAGACTTCAGAGGCATCTAGAGACATCTAGAATTTGTCTTTTAGCAAAGTTTATCTCTTGGTAAGAATACAAGTATCTTTAATCTCATATCAGAATGAAATGTCCAAACTTCAATCCATCCTTGAAACAAAATTGTCAATGTCTCTTGGTTTGCAGAGAGAGATCTTCTGAGGTCAGGGTTGATTTTGTATTAGTTGATCAATAGTAAAGATAATCATACAGTGCTGACTTTTGCCATGATTGACCTTGAAGTACTTACTATTGCTCAGAAATGTTTCATTTTTTTGCTTCAGTAGTATTTTTAAATGTACAGTACTGTCTTCTTCATATATAAGTACAAGCTGAAAGCACGGAAGGTAAATAAAAGTGACACAATTATGTTAACCGTATCAGATCATGTCAGAATGAAAGTCTCTTTATGGATCTTAATGGATATAATTTATCCTGTTAACTGAACCCATTATAGAAATGTATAATTACTTTTCTATTTATTGTGTGACAAATGTTCCAAGATCTATCAAAATTAATATCCAACCCAAACAGAAGGCACTTGAACATTTTTAAGAGAAATGACTTTTTTGTTGTTTTGGGGGGTTTTGTGTCTTAACATTGAACTAAGGTTAATTTTTTTCTAAAGAATTTGGAAGTTATATGGCTCCACTATGTTATAATGTTGTAAGACAACTGCAGTCATAAAGAATAAGCATTTTAGTCACTGAAGAAGCATGAAGGATGAATTTTAAAATGCAATGTATATTATTCCTACTTGGTAGGTTTTTGACCTATACATGGGAAAGTCTTCTCAAGCAAGGGTTGATGCCTTGACTGTATAGACGATGCAATGATATGCAAAGAAGAGCAGGGAAGAGTGGTTGTTCTAATTTTTTCCAGCAACCACAAACTGTGGCACAAATGTTCTTTGGACATACCCCATGAAACAGACGGCAAAGAAAACAATCATCACTAATACAGGCTTGAGAAAGCCTCTGATAATCTGATTTGAGGTGTTCAGTTTAAAAGAGAAAGACTGAGGCCTTTTGAGGAATTTTAGGATGCAAAGAGCAGCAAAAATATTGCTGAAAACATAATTCCTAACACACATAGAAGACTCTCAGGCTTGACACCTCATTAACTTCTTTATGTCATATGAACTAACATTCGGTTATTGTGATTATGTTTAATGAAAAAACAATAAGCAGGGAGGGGCTTTTTAGTTGTGTTAGCAAATCTTCTGTGGACTTGGGCTCTAAAAATCACTTACCCTCTCTCATTTTTCCTTGAACATGTTGCTCTGATTACTGCAATTAGCAGCAGACAAAAAAAAGTTGTTGTAAAGAGTGCAAGACACAGAGTCTGGAGGCCACCTTTTGGCCATTGTTCATGATATCTATAAGAGAACTCCATCAAAACTAGATCTGAAGTCATAGCAAAAGGTGTTAGTTTCTTACATAAGAAAATTATCAGTAGTGTTGAAAAGAAAACATAAAAAAAAATCAAGTCAGGAAGTAAGTCAAAGAAAAAAGACATAACCCAAACCCTAAGTGTGCTAAGCAGGCACAGAAAAGTTGATAAAACATTTTGAGGTGAGACTTATACACAATAAGGTACCAGAATTGGAAGCAGTTTAAACCTTTCTTCAGCAATAAATTTCTGGCAGCCAGTATTTCCTAAGTATAATTAATTACATAACAAATAGAGATAAACAATGAAAATCACAAAAATAAAATGAAAGAATCTGAAAAAAAACAAAGCAGCATAATGAAACAGAAGGCAAAGCATAGAAAAAAGTATGTAGTGCTTCTGGAGCTAGAAATTCTCCATTTTTCTCAAATATATCCAGGTAATATTAGAGTTAGTGTTTTAAAATAAGCCAAAACAACACACTAATATGTTCTTTTTCATAAATGCATAATGTCACTAATTGCAATGAAGCTCTTCAGTTCACATGTACACCACCAGAGTCCATAGCATTAGAACTCCTGATGCAGAAATCACAGCAATATGTTCTTTTCTACACTCTGCTCTAGTCCTGAATGCCTCGTAAAGACTAGAAAACTTTATTAGCAGATAATAGAGCTCTAGTTTCTCTTGATGATGGATCTGATCTCAATTTTTCTAAAATTTCATTTTAAAATATTTCTAAGTTCCTCTGTGTTTCAATGTGGTATTCAGTCACATTATTGCTACATCCTGATTGAATTGCATCAAAGTATCAACATATTTTGAATTTTACACCTTAAAAGAAGTTCTGCTAGACATGATCTCTAAAACAACTTTCTTTTTTGAAAATGTGATACACCAAAATTTAAAATCCTCATGAAGTGTGGTGTATTAAACAAGTTTTGCAAATATTTGGTATATATTTAAATGTAAATCTGAGATTTGGGCAGCCATTTCTCTTTAGCTAGTTATTTTCCACTAACTGTTCTCTTGACTCCCATTCAAGCAAATGACAATTACACATGAAAGTCCCCTAAGTGACTTTGACATACTAAACCTTGCAAAACACTATATTAAGGAACTGTATCTATCTAATAAGTTCCATTACACAACCAAGGAAAGGGATTGCTGAAGGGTGCTGAAGTAAGAAGCAGTGACAGAAAATGGCAGGAAATCCAGGTGAGAAAAGCAAGAAGTCGGAGTTCCTGTATCTGTCTAGAATTCTGGCTGCTTGTTTTCTTTTTCAGATAATGAATTTTAGTGAGGAATGTAGTGTTGGAAGTTGATGGATCAAGTACACTTTTAACAGTAGCTGATTATCTTCTTTGCCTGGATTTTGGATAAGAAAGAATAAAAGGAGTATTTGAAATTTGAAATTTTATAAGCTTTTTTGGGAGGGATTCTGTTGGATGAAATGGTATAAAAATAATTAAATGCATACGGAGGAACGAAAAACAAAGCTTTATCTTGCAATAGGAATTTTATGTTAAATGCAGGGTAAGAAAGAAGAAGAAAGAATGTCATTTCTAGAAAAGAAACAGCAGCATTCTTGAGTGATTACTTAGTGATTGAGACCAGAACTTTTCCAAATAGAATTTCTTTTCAGAGTTTTAAAATATTTTAAATTAAATCTCTCCTTTTCCTACCAGCATGTTAACATGGTTTGACATTTAGAAGAAAGCTAAACTATTAACAATACTTTTTTTTTTTTTCCATTGCTGTATTATTTATTAGTCTATGGAAAGATACAAATACATTAGTCACTCAGGAAAGGAGAAATGTGATAGAATCAAACAGTACTGTCTAAAAGAAGGTGACATGATTTGAGAAAGTTTCTCCTGGATGTGATCAACTTCAGTTTTTGTTTATGGCTGAGTTTTTCATTTATGGAATAGAGGAAATAATATTCTTTTCTTTTTTTTAAATATAAATTTATTTTGGGAAGGTAAACCAAATGAAACTAGAGAGATTCCTTTAGTACACAGTATCTCTCAAAAATTAAAATAAAATAAAAAACAGTTAAAAAATGGATCAACTTTGAGATAAATGTTCTGAATGCAAGATAGACATACACATAATAACCCTTAGATATCAATAATAAAAGAGAACTAAAACTGCTGAGGTGCTTCTATGACTATTAGCTGAAAAAGTAGATAAAATTACAAACTTTTAAATATGTTCTTATACACAGACTTCCTATAACCAAAAATCTTTTCCTGGACAGTAGAAAGAAGGAAGAAGAATGATAGTCATACGAGAAATATATAGATATATTTATGGTCACCAAGTAAGAACTAAGAATCTAATTCTTTGGTGGGGAAAGGCAGTGGCTAGATGAAACTGGGAAAACATGTTTAATGCACTTTCCTACTGCACCCAGTTGTACTCAGGTTTGAAAAATGTGAATTAACTAATGTTCGAATTATTTTAGCAGCACCAGGAAGCAATCATATAGCTCAGGGAAGAATCTGAAGACAATCACTGTCTGAAAGGTGTGGGATATTATGATGGCACAAGGCATTTGCAGTTCTGAGTGCCGTAAGTAATGCTCAAGACCAGTTAAGATTGTTGAGATGTTTTTCCCTCTGAATTATTTTTGTTAGTAAAAATGCCACTATTCAAAACTACCAGGGAGAGGGTAAACCTTTCTTAACATAGTTTTCCATAATGATGTTTAAAAAGCTGTGTAGCTATTTCAGATTTTATTTTATATTATTTCTGTTAAATTTAGGCAAGGATATATGTATTTTTGTTGGCGCAGTGCCGCTAAATTATAAAGCACAATGCAGCAATCCAACCCTCTTATTCTCCTCTGGTGTGAAAGGCTCTGTTTGTCTTGACTGTTGCTGTGCTCATTAACTTTCTCTGAGTCTGTTCCAAACCTGCTGTCTTTCACTCATGCACTGCGTGCTTGCAGGTCTCTGCTGGACTCGAAGAAAATGCTACTACTATTTAGATTAAGTGAAGGTGAAATGATTGCTTCTGTAGGTGTATTTATTACACTGTATGGTAAACCAGTACTAAAGTAAGCATCTATTTTGAAGAGGCTTAATTATACTAATGAGGGAAAAAAAAAAGATTATTTGATATAAAAATTATGGAATTTTACACATCAGCCAATCTAGTCCTAGCATTTTCTCAATAGATTCACTTTTGAATTATATTTCAAACTGAGCAGAGTGGTTCTGGTTTATGTATTGCATTCCTTCTTATTCTTTATAGATGACTGTAGCACTAATTAGAATCATACAACCTCACCTTCACCTTTATTTCTATAGACCCTGCATAACAAAAAACTTTCAAACTACAGTCTCCATTTTGCTATTGAGGCTACCAAGTTCTGATGTCAGGAAAAAAAAAAAAAAGGAACCTTTCAAGCTTAGGATTTTATTCTTACTGTCTGTATTTTTATCCTCCATGTCATTTTTCCATGCTCTCTTTTGATGTAATGTATTTATGTTCTTCTCTGCTGGATTAAAGTTTTCTATGGAAAGTATGTAAGAAACGCTAAAACTTCTTTCCAATTTACTTTTCTTTTTCTTTTTTTTTTTTTTTTTTTGACAATTATGTCCATCTTGTGTGAAGTTCATCTTACAAGAAGCAGCCCTTGTATGTGAATGCTTTTGAGCAACAAACATCTCAACCTCTATAAGACCAATTTTTGATCCATAAGTTATTCTCTACTTTTAGACTTCCTTTTTAGACAAACAAACAAACAAACAAACAAACATTATCACCCACTCTTGTTCTCCTAGTTTGTTCTAACTTGAAGAGTAATGCAGCAGTATTTCCCATTTAAGATCTTTCTTCTACCAAATTCTTTTCTATTTCATGGTCTTTTCCTTCAAACTTATTCTTTCACCAGATTTAGTCTTTGAGTCTTGGAAGCTGCATTGATCCTTTATAATACAAAATTTTAATATGAAAATCTAGTTATTCTCAAAACTCGGAGTAATTCTTATTTTCTCTTCCAATTGTTGTCATCTATATCCTATCTGCAATATATATATATATATATTTCTTTTTTGATGGGAAGATGAAGAGAGGGTCATCTGATTTAACTCTGAGGCTTGGTGGAGGCCTTGGTTTGTTTGGGAGTTTTAGAGTTTTGTTTGTTTGTTTGTTTGTTTGTTTTTGGTTTGTTTGGGGTTTTTTTTGGGTTTTTTTTTTTTTTT
>PTEX01000026.1:3952259-3996680 GCA_003342815.1 Eudromia elegans
GTGGGAGGAGGAATAGAAAATACCACTAAATAAACCTCCACTAAAACCTTCACTCAGGAATAAATTTCTGAGACATTTTCCAAGTACTTTTAGTCCTGATGAAGCATGAACTGTTGTCTATTTTAAAATGTATGAGCATTGTAACTAGACTAAGTAATGAAATTCTGGAACTTGCATGTTATTCTAACTAGGAGATAAAAATATTCTAAGTGTTAATTTCTTACATTCCAGAAATGGGCATAGATTTGGGATTTTCAAAGTTTAGAACAGTGTCAAATTTGTCATGATAGCTTTCTTTACACAGTTTTGTAACCTACAAAACTTCCTCAAATTCTTCCAAGTCTCTATAGTCATAGTTGAAGAATAATCTATTTAGATTCCACATAGAAGAATAAAATTTGATATTTTCTATTGAAATTATATATGACTGCTTAAAATATGTGCTTGCTTACAGATATTGATTTAATTTTAGTTTGCATAAAGATATATTCAGGTTACAGAAGAAATGTAGCTGTTTTTTCTTTTTCTTTTTTTGTTTTTTATTCTGTTACTGCTACCTTGTACTTTTTCAAAAGAATTATGTTCCTTCCTAAAGAAGGAACATAATCCCATAAACAATCCCATAAAAATTGGGATAAAATGGAGAAATACTGGATTATCAATTTTCTCTGTCATTTTGATAAAATATGTTTAGCTCGGAAAGGCTACTGTACTAAATGTATACCATCAATAAATATGGTCTAAGCTTTTGCAGCTTGCTCAATTGGCCTGAAAAATATTTCTCTCTTGGTACTAATGAAAACATTTGGATATTTTCAATTCCTCTTTCTTGTGTGTGTGTGAGTGACTGAGAGAGAGAGAGACATAATGGTTGTTTTCTAATTAAATATTATTCATTGCTTTTAATTATGAGTGATAGTTTTATGATGCACTGTAAGGTGTATTAGAATAAATCCCCTGAAGCCATATGCTTTCAGCTTTAATGATACCTTTATGGAAAAGAAAGGCCACCTGCTTGATGAAGTAAGTTAGGCAACTCTTTGAGGTCATTAAAATAATAATTAGCTTGATTGCCTGTTTTTGCTTCACCTGCATATGTATATATGCATACGTATGTATATATATACATATATAAACCTATGAAAAGATATGCACAAGAAAAATATGCTTTGGTTAGTAGATGCTTCAGGTCGAAGAGAAAAAAAAGAGGTTTGCATTGCTTTGTGGAGGTTCACTTACATTAGTAATGAGCAAGTCAGTATAAATATCTTGAGTATATGATCCATCCATGGAGTTCAGTGGCTTGAGCTCTCAGAGAGCCAAGTTACAGGATTTGTAGGGCATATGTAGCTTTTCACAGTGAGCATTTTAAGGGGTCTCTTAGCTGGAGGTTTCACAAGAACAAAATTTCTTATATATCACAACACGGTAATGAACATCATTCTGTTCTTCAGCTTACAGAGGAAAGTGTCTTTTCTTCTCTGGGGTAGTTTGGCAGTGGGTGTCACTCTTCTTGGCTCACTGTCTGTGAAACGATGTCTTGTTTGTCCTGAAGTTGCTGCCTGGGCAGTTTCAGTGGATGACATCTCGCCAGCTATTCCTGAAACAATCCACTCTCTGTATTTACCAGTTACTTTAGCTAGGAGAGACTTAATTATTTAAAAGACATTTAGTGGTATTCTTTTTGTTTAAAATTGTATAAAACCATTTTTCTTCTATATTTTTTCTTTTCACGTGACTCATACAAAAGATCCAATCTCATGCATCTCCAGAAATCCCCACAGAAAGATTAATATTTGACACAAAAGCACGACTGAGCAGAGGAAAAGTAGGTCAGATAGGAAATACTCTGACTAGATTTTCTGTGGATCATATCATCTAATTCTGTCAGACTTTCTTCTTTGTGGAGTCTGCAGAAACGGAGAGTACCAAAAACCTAATTAGGATTCACTAGCAAGTGTTTCTAGTTAATGATGGAGAGGGAAAATCTGGAAATTCTAGAAGTGAAAAATAAACCTGATTCTTACAAAATTTTTTTTTCTCCCTATGTAAAATACCTGCTTAAAAATATCACCTGTACAAAATAATTATATATATTATATATGCATATTTATTATTGTTTGCCTTTAGGTATTTCTTATCCTCAGAGGTTAGGAGCTGCAGGAGAGATTTTTAAAAGCATTTTTACTTAAAATTTAGAACAATAAGAGCAGAGTCTTTTATGGACACTTAAACATATTTACTCCAGATTCATAGTGTTTAAGCTCGCAAAGCCACAAAAAAAAATGTGTAAGTTATACTCTGGTTTAAAAGGTACCATCAAACACGTAACTGCATACAATGAAGCCCTGGGAAATATTATATCTTTTTTTTACCAAAAAACATCTTGATACTAATATATGGCAGAAATCTTCTTGCATACCTTTGACATCTGATATAAATTGTATGTTTGATAGAATGTTCTTTTATCAAGCAAATTTTGTAGTAACAGCTATGAGATTATAAAAATGTTACAAGTGATAAATTAATGTGTTAGCAGAAAAAGCAAAAAACTTTAGACCTTCCTGTAAAGAGATGCATAGCTAACTATGCATTAGACTATGCATTAGACCTGATTATCACGAAATCCCATGGTTCTCAGTATGTATTTGAAGATAAATAGATATATAAATGGAGTATCTTTGAATACCGGATCAGATTTTTTATACATATGGCATCAAGTTACCAGGATTTGCTCCACTCTGGATGACACACTGTTGCATTAGATGATCATGGGATATTTCACATGAAACCTCCTTGTTTAAGACAGTGAGGCATAATTTTTGTACTTCCACTCTACCAACCAAACTGATGCTCCCTCTCACTCATCCATCCTAAATAGTCACAATTCTGATTATTTTGTCCTAATTTAGCTTTCTTATACGCACAAAGACTACTTGGGCACTCAGTGTAATGGTTAAAACAATTTTAACCATTTTTAATTTTAAAAAGTTGTATGGATTTTTACCCAGTTGTTTTTTTTTTTTCCCTTTTCCCTTTCCAAGGTCTGTTACCTTGCAAAATAAAGGCTCCACGTACTGTTTCTCTAGTGAAGGATTTGTATTCCAGGCTACTGTTAGAGTTAATTGCTGTCATTTGTATATCTACAAACATATTGGTGGGGTAATAAAAATGAGATCGAACTAACTGCTGAACTACTCCTCGCACAGCCGTTGTTAAGGGTTTGAATGCCTTCTTTGCTTCTGTCTTTACTGCTAAGGCTAGTCTCCACAACCCACAGAGGCTGCCGGGAAAGAGGAAGACTTTCTTCTGGTTGGGGACGATTGGGTTAAGGATTATTTAGGCAAAGTGGATGCCCATAAACCTATGGGCCAGGATGGGAGGCACCCAAGGGTGCTGAGGGAATTGTCAGGGCTTATTGCTCAGCTGCTCTGCCTCATCTTGGAGAGGTCATGGAAAGTGGGGAAGGTGCTGGAGGACTGGAAGAGAGCTAACATCTCTCTAGTCTTCAAAAAAGGCAAAAGAGAGGACCTGGGAAGACACAGGCCTGGCAGCCTCTTCTCCTTCCCTGAAAAGGTGACGGAGCAGCTCGTCATAGAGACCCTCTCTAGGCATATCAAGGAGGAGAAGGTGATCAGGAGTAGTCAGCATGGATTCACTAAGGAGAAGTCATGTTTGACGAACCTGATAGCCTTCTATGATGACTTGACTGGATGGATGGATGGATGGATGGATGGATGGATGGATGGATGGATGGATGGATGATGGGAAAGCCGTGGATGTCTTCTACCTTGACTTCACCAAGGCTTTCGACACAGTCTCCTATAACATCCTTATAGGAAAGATCCAGAAGTGTGAAGTAGACGTACAGACAGTCAGGTGGATTGACAGCTGGCTGGATAGCAGAGCTCAGGGGGTAGTGATAAACAGGGCTGGGTCTAGTTGGAGGCCTGTGGCCAGTAGTGTCCCCCAGGGGTCAATGCTGGGCCCAGTGCTGTTCAACTTGTTCATCAAGGACTCGGATGAGGGAAGAGAGTGCACCCTGAGCAAGTTTGTGGATGAAACCAAACTGAGTGGAGGGGCCAACACTCCAGAGGTCTGCGCTGCCATTCAAAGGGACTTGGAGAGGATGGAGAATAGGGCAGGGAGGAATCTCATAAGGTTCAACAAGGACAAATGCCGGGTCCTACACTTGGGCAGGAATAACCCCAGGCACAAGTACAGATTGGGAACTGACCTGCTGGAAAGCAGATCTATGGAGAGGGATTTGGGAGTCCTGACTGGCAACAAGTTCCCCATGAGTCAGAGCCCTCATGACCAAGAAGACCAATGGGATCCTGGCCTGCATCAGGAGAAAGGTTGCCAGCAGGCTGAGAGAGGGCATCCTGCCCCTCTACTCAGCCCTGGTAAGGCCACTTTTGAAGTACTGGATGCAGTTCTGGGCTCCCCAGTACAAGAGGGATATGGAGCTTCTAGTGAGGGTCCAGCATTGAGCAACAGAGATGATTAAGGGACTGGAGGATTCCTATTTAATTCCTATTTAATGAGGAAGGACTAGGTGAGTTGGGTCTGTTTAGCCTGGAGAAGACTGAGTGGAGATCTGATCAATATGTATAAACATCAGAGGGGAGAAGGTAGGGAGGAGAGAACAAAGCTCTTCTCGTTGGTGGCCAGTGATAGGACAATGGGTAATGGGCATAAGTTGAAACACAGGAATGTCCATTTGCATGAAGAACTGCTTTTGTGTGGGTAACAGAACCCTGGAACAGGCTTCCCAGAGAGGTTGTGTGGTCTCATTCTTTGGATATCAACCTGTGCCCCGTGCTCTAGGTGTCCCTGCTGGAGCAGGGCCATTGGACTAGACCATCTCTAGAGGTCCCTTCCGACCTCAACCATTCTGTGAATAGAAATGGAGCAGATAGAACAATTCTAACAGGATCAGCTATGACATTTCTCTTCATTAGTGAGGTAGTCCACACAGGAAAGATGTGTGGGGTTTGTTTTGTTTGTTTTTTTGTCTTTTAATATTTTTAAATGAAATAATGTAACACACACAGAAAAGAAGTAGATTCAAAAGCTACAGATTCAGCAGCAACAGAAGCAGTGTGGCATAAGGTTCTCTGGTTTGACTCGTCAGGTCTTTGAATGGATTCTTCTTTTCCAGCACCTACCCTTCCTGCATTCAATGTTCAAAGACATCTTTTAGAGAGTTCAGAAAGGTAAAGCTTGTTTGTTTGTCTGTGGGAAGAGGAAATTTTATCATAATAGATATATTCTCATAGTTTCTTTTACAGATGCTATATTTAGCTTTTTTTCTTTCGTGTTAATGTGGGGAAAAAAAAAAGATTTCACTGTATTTGAGAAAAATCTCTCTGCTTTCATAGAAGGCTCTACAATTACATACATATTTTAAAGGGCCTAGAATTATCATTGTGTTGTATATAGCTACCAACATAAGTACTTGAAACTGTAAACACAGCAGATCTCTAAGTCCTTGGAGTTTAATAGGGATGATGAAATATTTTCTTCTTTCTTGGCAGTGACAGTTCTACGTCTTTTTCAAGTAGAACCGACATGGCATATTTTCATCTTCAACTCACAGCACTTACTACAAACAAGAAACAAGACCCTCAAGTTATATTTATTCTGAAGTAGCAAAGCAAGTGTAATCTAACTATCAAAGGGATTGTGTACTGAAGTGCTCCAGCTCCTGCAAAATCAGCCCAGGTATAATTTGTCTTGATTAGATTTAAACCAGAAGAGACATGATAAAAACAGAAATAGTCAGTTCTAACAGCTCTAAATACACCTACTATTAGACAACTGGCTAGAAGTTGTAATGTAGATTTTGTTAGAATGACAAATGCAACACTTGAATTTGTGATTAAATATATATTATATTTCATTATGAATTTTGTATCTGTATGATAAAATGTATCTATAGAGAATGCATAAAATTGAAATAATTAGTTTCTGCAGACATGTTGTATAAGGAATTTAACAGAATTCCTTTCAGTGCATACATTCAAAGAAGCTGCTGCCTATCTTTAGGTCCCTGACATTTAAGAGAACAGTTGCAGAATTGTTTCAGAGATCTGCATTTTAAAATCTTGCAATGTTTCCGTTTAACCTTTTGTGTGTCTGTAATGCTATGTAATGAGGAGTGCAGTGATTTATAGCTAGTGCCAGTCTTTATTAACAGAGAAAGTAGTTCATAAGACATACATTTTTAGGATTGATAAGATTTAGAAATTTGTATTAAAATATATTGAAATAGAGATGGATTTTTTGCTAAGATACAGGATTTATATATATACACATTTTAAATACAGATAGATTAATCCTATTTTAGAAGAATTTAAGCATATGACTACAAGAAAATAAATATTTAATTTTACTACTATTAATATACATTCTGTAATCTTTTAAAGATAATACTAGTTTGGGGATGATAAGGCACTGTGGTTGACACCAGCATTTGATGTTGATATTACCGGCTATTCTTAATGATTATTACATCTGAGGACCAGTCCAAATAAGCTGAAGTTCATGACTGAGAGGCGCAACGCTTCATGAAAGAGAATTGGGAGATTTCACCTACTGTGCTCTTCAGATGATTATATGGTTGTGTTTTCTTGTAGCAAATGTCATCAGGAAAGAAAGTATAAAATGTCCATTCATGTAAGGGAAAACTAATACAATAAACAGAGATACTCTGCTACATTTCCTGAAACATCCATATATATGGATGTATCTATGTACACACATGCGCACACACACACTCACACATATACATTCATATATGTGAAAATTTGGATCCAGCTATCTCCCCGCTAACCTTGCTAGATATATAGCTCTGTTATCGCTTTTGTGATAACTTCTTTTAAAAAATGACCGACAGCTCTAAGTGGAAGCAGCATTTTCCCGAGGAGAGTGAGAGTGCTGAAAACACAGCCGCTGCCCTGAATAGGGAGCATGGATGTGGTAGGCAAGAACACCTGCCTTCTGCTTAGGCAAGTACATAGACAAGAAAAAAAAGAAAAAAGAAAAAAAAAACCCCTACTGTCCCCAAAATGTCCTTGTAAAAAATAATGACATTATTGAAGTTTTACTTTTAATTTCCTAAATTTTAAATAAATGAGTAACATTCAGTAACATGTCCAGTAGAAAAGATAATTACTTCATTGTCAAATGGAATAACAACAGTTTACCCTGCAGTGAAATCTCTACCACCGTAATTAGGTTATGTCATACTTTACCCAGAAGGGAGTATTAAAAACACAAGACTGGCCAGTTCTATCCGCTGTATTTTTCTATTTATAGCTTAGTGCTAAATTGCTGCCTTCATGATTCAGCAAAGACATCAATAACAGAACAACAGCTTTTCTGTTGCTCAATTAAGTTTGCTACATGGATATTAATGCAAATATGGATCTTGTAAGAGAATTTTGTTGACTAATCACTTGTAGTATAATGAAAACTATATGAATGAAGATTTCTGAAAAAAAAACTTTTCTTTGTTCTTGTTTCTGAAACAAAAAAATGACACCACAGAAGGATATATACTTCTGTAAAATATGGACACATATATGGAGAGCTGGACAGGTTGAGAGAAATGAACATTTTCCTCTCTCTTTTTATTTTGGATTTCTCTTTCACTTGATTTACTAAGTGTCACCAAAAAAAAAAAAAAAAGAAAAAAGAAAAATCTTCATAACCAATACTTTCTAACTATTGTGATATTTACTTTGTGTGCTATAATGAACACATACAAACGATGACTCCATTCTAAAAAATGAGATACAAAATTATTTGTGTGCTACTTATCAAAGATTTTTTGTGTTTGTATATTAAATATCTTACCAATGTGAATCATATTTGGTTTTCCATGCTGATTTGATTAACAGGGAAAATTAATATTTCTGCACCTAACATAAGATTGTGTTGTGCTTTTTTCCCCCCCCCCTAAAAAATCAGATTATATTAATAAGTGAATAGCTTAATGGAGAAAAAATGTACAAGAAAAATGGGCTTGCAAAGTCATCAGTTAGTTGGATTAATCTCAGAATGTCCGATAGTCATAAAATAGGAAACAGAAGTACCTTCATTTGCTCCCTGAAATAATAGGAAGTTCAGTGATCTAGGCTTTCTTGTCAAAGTGCAATTACTTTATAAAATAAATTATATAAAAATCAAAAAAGAAAAAGAGCAGATGTGTAGGTGTAAGGATGAATTCAGGAGAAGAAAAAAATGCCAAAAATAGTTCTTTTTTTCTTTTTCCCTAGGACATTTTTTTTTTTTTGAGATTTTGCAAGTGACCAGAGAGCAAACACTACCAAGCAACAGGAAAACAATGAAAAGATGAGAATAGATTGTTGTGAGCAGTATTTTGTACCTGACCTACAGTCTATTTATTGAGGCCTTTGACTCAGTGGAGACAAGTAGGAGATCTGATAATGCACATAACAAGCTTAGGAGCTGGGCTGATCATCAACTGGGCTGATTATTTGGGATGATGGAGCAATGCCTACTACAGAAAATTGTAAAACTTCTTTTGGTGGGGGGAGGGGAGATGACTTTTCCGGTGTGAGGAATTGTTTTTTTTTTTTTCTTATAAAATGACTCAAAGAAATTTCCCTTTCATGTACTTTTATTGAATTAGTGGAGACATCACTAAGATAGTACCTCCACCCTGACAGCTCTCTGAAACAGAGAATAACTTTTGGTATAATACAAAAATGGAATAGAATTTCTAATTAAAGGACTGACATCCAGTATTCTTTGTGTGCTGAAACAGAATATCTGGTTATGACTCATGTTTCTGTTACGATTGCCATGTTTCTCCCTTCACTCCCTGCTGTGAAGTCCTTCTTTGTATGACTTTGATGTTCAATGAGCAAAGAGTTTTCTGTAATATTATATCACATTTTAATAAACAATTTGCTTCATGCAAGTTTCGCTTTTATAGACATTTAGCATCTGTCCAACAACCAATGATTTATTTTCTTTTAATATTTTCTTTTTTTTTTCATTTTTTTTAATCAAGGAAAAGGGACACAGGTAATTATCTATTCTTAATTATCTATCAAAGTGGGAATTGACACACAGGTACCTCTAGAGAGAAACACAGCAACTGTTTAACAGCATCTAGCAGAATTCTGCAGGATTCAATAGCTATATTATGCCAGGTAACTCAGCTATAGCACAGGAAAATAGAGGAGAAATTCCATTCCCACATTTAGCTGGGACAACATGATTGATGCCATCTTGTTTTGTGAAAAGCTCCAAGGACTTTTTCCTTGCTGTGAATAAGCAGAAAGTCAGTTTTGTATAGTGCTCAAAAGATAGCCCCTCCTTGTTTTCTCTTAGAGGAATGTCAGCAGCAATGCCCTCTCTCTCTCTTTCTCTCTCTCTTTCTTTTCTTTTTTTTTTCTATCTGGAAGCTTTATATCTGAAGTCCTAATGTAGTGCAAGTCTTGCTTAGTGCACTTAGCGTGTGCAATCCAGTGGGTTACTGACTTGAGGTGACAAAATGATATGGCACAATTTATTATGCAGCACACAGGTTTGGACACTTCAGGCTACAGCACTTTACAAAAGTTTGAGGGGAATCATTTTTTGCAAATCTAGGATGTGAAAGCACCAAAGAGAGAGAATGTTTAATGATACCCTTGCTCTCAGCTGACAAATCAGATAAAGCCATGAGGTTATGAAGCAAGATTGACTGTGTTAACAAGAAGGAAGGCTACAGCCATTGCTTCCACCCTGGAGGCCTTGTGGATGTGAAGCAGTAATTTGAAGACAGAGCAGTTCCCTGGGGCACAAGGCCAGGCAGAGGCACCATCAGTATCTTCAACATCAGCAACAATGTTAGCATCAAAGACATCCTGACAATTTACTGAGCATGGCTGCTATGGAACACTTACAGGGAACTTATTTTCTTTCTTGTTTTGTTTATTTTATCCTCAGCAATTGCAAACAACCTTCTGCATCTCAAAAGATATTTAATATTAAATGCCAGCACCTCAAATGTCTTTAGAAAAGTTAGCATCTGACATATATGTAACCATGACCTCCACTGTACTAAGCATAGTATATATATATGTATATTTTTTTTTCTTCAGTGATGAGCTGTGCCAAAGTTTTCTAAAATCCGTTTTCAGGTGCATTGTTCATATGTGTAGTCATCATGGGTCATACTTGAGACTCATGAGTGGAAAAAAAAAAATTACATCAGAAAATATATTTGTAAATTAATGATCTTTTCTCTACCTTCTTTCCTTTCTTAAAAGAGCATTACTGCTTTGTACCAGCTCCTCATTTGATAATGTGTCAAATTAAGCCTCCAAGTTACCAGTATAGGCCTCTCTGACCACTGCATCCCAGCCAGGATCCTGGGAGACCTGTCTTGAATTATGAGAAAGTTCAGTCTCTGCATCCATGCAGAACTCTGTTTAACTAGTGATGCTACTAACAAGGATACTAACTTTCTGTCTACAAACAGCAGGAATTAATGATATCTAATTGTTCTGCACAAATCAAGGTTCAACACTCTTATTAATAATAGCTTTGGTCATTACTGAACAAAACAGTATCAGCAACAACAACCTACTGTTGAAAAACTTTGTACTGCATTATTCAATTTTTCATCCACAAGCAGATCTCAGCACATACAGCCACATCTGATCAACCATCCCAGAGTGTCCTTACAGTAACATAATACTCACCCAGTTCTGCCATCCTCTGAGCAATCCTGTCCTGACATTGGTTAGTGAGGAGCTGTTATGCTCTAAATATATTCTGAATTTGGTATTTACTTAATTTTCTTTTGACATATTTCTACTTATAGGGCATACCTGGACAGAGTTGTAAGATACTCTTTTTTTTTTTCTATTTTTTTCTCCCCATAATCTATGCTTCCCTGGATGGTGTACTAACAAATAAGGTCAGAAACTAACGTGCTGAAATTGTCCGGAAAGATTTTATGAGGCTAGAGATATGTGGAAAGATGTTCTTGACCCTTCTGTATAAAAGAGGCATGAACCTTATAAATGTGATATTGCAAGTAAATCATATTAGCATGCTTTTTCATAACCTCAGGCCAAGTTTTCTTGATTTTCTTTTCTTTTTTTTTCACTTAGATTTGCAAGATTGTATTTATATCGACTGACTCTGTGATGGTGTGATGGGAATATTTTATTTTCCCAAGTTTTAATGAAACACTGCCTTTCCCCCCCATTCCACATCAATATTGCACAGGAATTAGTTCACTTGCTTTATTCTCTATAGCCCCTGATTAGCAAAATGCCTATCTGTCATTTCTCATGCTGTTGCATGTGGCCATACATCCTAATTGCAATGATAAACTTTGAAGGAACGGTAATATTTTTGTCTTTCTCCTTCAGAGCATTTTTTTCTTTTATTGTGCACTCACTTGCCTATGTGATCAAACTGTAATTTGAAACTTTTTGCTGAATAAATATTTGAAGTTAACAGGGTAACTGAAGAGATTTATTATGTGAAAATAAAATAAAAATTATTTAATAAGTGAACCTCTGACTTTGTTAAAAAGAAATACTGTTATTGAATTGTGCTTTATCGGGATAGGCTTGATAAAGATGGAACTTTTCAAGGTAATCCAGCCCCTTGCTAATTAGGTTAAATATAAACATATGATCCCTGGGACAAAGGATGGAAGGTTGTACAGCGTCCAAGAATGAGAAGAGTGAATCATAAGGGTCATACCTCAGAAAGGTACTTTTATCTCTGTGGAGTATAAAAAGAGTTATGAAATGTCACTTCATGTCCTCTTTTTTATTGCTTCTCTCTTCGGACAAAAAACAGGGTGCCCTTAGCTGAACTCCTCCATGGATGTTGCAGAAGATGCTCCAGTCATGTCAGAGAGACTAATATCCACTGAAGAGTATTCCCAGCTAGCACATATCTGGTGTAATTTCAGGAATGAGGCCAACGAGCACCATGTGTAGTCTGTTTTTCCCTTTCTTGCTTCCATCTCTAAAATTCCACAAAACTCTCTGACTTGTTGTGTGAATACTGCCATAGTTGTGGCATTTACCCATTCTCAGCAGATGTTTATAAGCTTCGCATCTTCTACTTGT
Source organism: Eudromia elegans (assembly GCA_003342815.1). Classification (NCBI taxonomy): domain Eukaryota; kingdom Metazoa; phylum Chordata; class Aves; order Tinamiformes; family Tinamidae; genus Eudromia; species Eudromia elegans. The sequence goes on from PTEX01000026.1 coordinate 3,964,379, forward strand.
GCTTACCAACATAAGTGTTTCAGCACAGAGACTGAAAAGAGAGTAATTGTCAAGAACAATAAAAATATTTTCCTTCTCAGGAGAAAAGGTTCAGCTCTACAAGCCGGCATGATATACAGTGCCTGATGTGCTTCCTGCCATACTTCGCCCAAACAACCGACCTTAGTATTTGTCAGTATTATTTGTGACTTGTTTCCTTTGTGACCTTTCAAAAACGTACATGCAAAAAGATCCCTACTTCCCAAACAAAGTCGCATTGAATTCAGTAGGGATTGAGGCAAACAGAAAAACACATTTTCATTCACCACATCACTGGATCACAGCCACAGATTAAAAATCTCCCCAAGAGATAAATTTTATGAAAGTACAGTTCCTGGATGAAAAATAAAAAAGAAGACAACACATACACATACACACACACACATACACACTTGAATATAGATATATATTGATCTGAGTAAAAACTGTTCTTTTTTGCCTATTACAATGTTGTGTACACAATTGCTATTACAATTTATATTTTAAGAGATCTTTTTTTCTGTTTGTCCTAAATTTCTGCCTATTGAACTACCTGCTGGCCTTTTGATACTCATTTATAGTGTAATTAATTTGTTTTATGAATATAGACTACCTCCCTAAATACATGTAATATTCGTAACAGCTCTCATTTGTACTCTCATTTTTATAGTTTGGTAAGAGTTAGGCATCATGTACCATTTCAGAAAACAATCCAGAAGGGCAACTAGAGTAATATAAGGTGGGAAGACCATGCAAAAATTCTCTCTGAACAATGAGATGCTTAAAAGGCTCAATGAAGATTTTCATTTTCAGGGAAATTGAGGTAGTTTATTTATACAGAGATTTGAAGCAGAATCCTAAAAGCAGAGGTCACTTTCATCCTAAATGAAAGAGACAGAGCAGACTGTATAGTGTCACTTGTGAACTTTGGAGCCTTCTTAGATGTCCTGCCACTAAACCAAAAGATATGCTGCCATAGCATCTTGAATCTTTTCTCCTCACAATAATGAGGGAGGTTGCTTCTCTGTGGAGGCTAGCATTGCTCACCTTTGTAGAAGCTATATACTACTCCTTTTCCCTCTTACTTTCCAAAGCTTACCAACTGGCATTTTACTACATAAGAGGGAAACACAAAACTGTACCTGAGTAAGCACACACTACTCATCATGAATATAGCCATAAACATGAAAAAAAATCAGCAGGAAATCTGAGGGATCTCAATGAAAAACATACAGCACTAGGAGAAAAAGGATGTCAAAAATTATTGTGATCCTCACCTACACTCTCATCATCTGCTATCCCAGAGAGAATGCCCAGGAAAGGATGCCCTGGTTTGTCAATGAGAAAGAGTTTTCCCTTCTCTTTTCTTCTTCCTTTTTTTTTTTTTTTTTTTGGTTCTTTGTTTTTACCAAAAACCACTTTCATGCTTAGGGTTGATGTGTGCCATTGTGCCATCAGCTGTGAAACACATGAGTAAATGCAAGTAAGCCTGTCTCAACATGTTTTGTGCAACAAACATCTCCCTGCTTTTGTCCACTGTTATGAACACCAGACTTGGACACAGCTACTGGACCTTTCTCTTGTGAAGGCCCCCAGGCAGCAACCAGTCCACAAGGAAATGCTGCACTAGGACAGAAATGGCTGTAGGGGAGATGGCTCAAATAGAACAGTAGGGAAAAGGAAAAAAAAAATGTTGATTTTGTTATTCCTCTGTTATGCTTATGTTTGTTTATGCTTGCCTTCTGTATACAAGCAACCATAAATTACAGCAAGTTGACATGAAAAGTTTTTGTAAAGTATGCTGACCATGCCCCTCTCATGATTTGGTTCTCCCATTTCCTCTATGCAGCTAAACAAGTTCCAGATGCAGCTGCCACCTGTGGTAGTGTTTGGAGTCATACAGCCATGCAACTCTTGTCTGCTATTGCAAATACTGCAAAGGATGCAACAGGCAAGCACTGTCTTAACAAAGAAGACACTTAACAACAGGTCTCTAGTGTAACACGAGATCTATGTCCTTTATACAATCAAAGGTACAGTCCACAGTTATGTGATAGCTGATAATGATGCAATGAAAGACCTGGAGATGATGCTTCATAAGCAATATAAGAGGTAGGTATGAAAATTATGAATGTCCTAGCAATTTCATTGGTCCTTTTGAAGTAAGTATGAATTAGTATTTGGCCAACTTATAAGTTGGCCGTCACTAGTCCAGATCATAAAACCTGAGAATATCATGCCACCATGTCACATCATCCAGAGGTCATGGAGTTTCGGAAAAATGCAGAACATAAGAAAATGCATTTTCCTCTTAAGGAAGAATTGTCCTCTGTCAAGGCAGAAACAGTAAAACTGATAAATCGCATGCAAGCAAACACAGTGCTATCATAAACTGAGAACTTCATGCATGTTGGATATCACTTCCTAAGTATTGCATGAGACATTGTCTTTCTAATTCCAGATGCAGGAGAAATAGAATAATGAGTATTGGAGCTGTAATTAAGAAATGGCCAGAGGAGCCTTCTGCTTTCTCACTGCTGACTCTCTCATGTTGGTAATCCAATATGTGAAATGCAAGATAGCTCCACATAGCACTCATAGAAAATTGTCTTCCTTATACAAATATTCTCTCTTTATGATGTCCTACCTACAGATTGCAGCATAATTTAGTGCTGTCAATTGCATAATGCATAATATAATGCTATCAATTCTCATTCTTCTTGTAAAAAGCAAAATCAGGAGTGACATATGTTGAACCAAGTGACAAGCCTGGTCAGGCTTTTTTCCCATATGTGCTGGCTACATATTCTGCCTGTATGTTGCCTGGAAAAATCAGCATAGATCACGGTATACATGGGACTTCAGGCAGATGGAGCACCAAGATCTCAAACCACCTCTACTGCTAGTGTGGCTGTGCATAGTAGCTGAAGCCAGCTATCCATCATAGCCTGAGATAAAAAAAGTGCCCTCAGCTAGTGGCTCCTTTCTAAGTTCTTCATGGATGGCTAACTGGCTAACCACAGAGCAAAGACTATGACCTCAAGGGACGTTCCTCCAAAAACCCTCCATTATGCTGCAGGTGTCATCTCCCCTGGGTGAGAGGATCGCTTGGCCGCAGGCCAAGTATCACACTACTATCTTAAAAATTAGGTGATGAGATAACTTGGTGATGCCCATTCAATATCAGATTGAGTGCTTATGTCTTGAACTAGATCAGATATGATTAACTGGATCTGAACATCCAGCAACCTATGGCTCCAATGTTACTAATCATTAGTCACGGTCCAAAAAAAGTTCTGTACCCTTACAGAGGAGATTGAATCAAAGTATCATTTCTAATCTAGCAAAATTATGACCCTTTCTAAATATATTGTACATTGTTGTAGAACTATGCTAAATACTGCGTTAATAAATCTCAAGTCATACTGTCTGTGATTAATCTGCTTATCTATGTTTAATAAATCTTTAGAGTATTGAATAATCTGACTAGAAATGAAATAAATCTAGAATATAACAACTCAGCATAATGTGTTCTTTACTAGGTAAATTGCTTAGCAGGACCATTCTAGGTAGTTATCTATTGTAGAAAGACTTTGTATGTGTACTTTAAGGGAGTAAAGAAAGAAGATGAGAAGTCTCCATTACCAATTCATTAAAAAATTGAACGCATAGAACTATAGATCAGACTGACAAGACATGCAGAAGTAGCATTTATATGCAAAATGATGTCTGCATACAAATGTATGGGGCAAGTATGTAGAAAAAATGACAGCTTCCAGGAAAAAAAAAAGAACTATCTGAAAATTTTGTGGATTTTTTTAACAAAAGAAAAAGAACAAAATGAAATACTTATTCAATATAACAGTTATTTTAAAGGATAAATTGACAATTCCTTTAAAAATGTTCTATACTGACAAATTTGAATTAAAAAGAAAGACCTCTCTGTTAAAAATTTAGATGTTCATTCTCTAAATCATAAGAACTAATCATTTTATTCCCAGATGAAATTCTTTCTCACATTTCACAAAACATCTTTCAGATCCGTGTTGAGCTTTAATCATCTTTGTACTTAAAAGGTTTCCTAGTCACAGTAACTTTTTAATGTTCCAGTGCCTCAGTGCCTCTTCTTTCATCTTCGTCTTCTGCATCTCTTTACTATTTCAATTTCATGAGAAAGTTTGCTTATTTTTCCTAGTTTCACATATTCTGTCAATAGGTCCAGCTTTTTAATTTTGATTAGATCTCAAATGCAATTTATTGTTTTCAGTAACTTATTAGAAAATAAATTATGTATTAAAATGAAATTCAGAGGAAAGGGAGAAGGGGAGAGCTGTACTATATTGTTCCAGCTGTTTTACATACTGAATTATGCTTTTTTAGGAAATAATTCAGGACCTGGGAAACCTATAACCTTGGAAACAGTGACTCTGTTCCAGATTCCAGACAATTCAGGGTTTCTGTATATAAGCTGTCAGTGACACAAATTAATCTACAAAATCTGCAGCAATGCCAGATAAGGGATATATTCTGGCCAAAGACATTATCACAATCAAAAGAAACAAAACTAGCAAAAAAAAAGTCAATAATATTATTCTATCTTTCCATAGTTTGAAATTCCCAAATGACTAATGAAGGACCTCATTCAAGAAGTTAACACAAAAGGTTTAAACTTCTTCTATGCTTTGTTTTAGCTAAAAACCACAGTGCTTAAAAATGAGCATAAGCAAGTGAGAAATGGGCTTATGATATTGGCTACCTAAGAAGGGAATTTCAGAGACCTCAGAGGTGGAGATGGTCAATGAACAAGTATGAATAGTATTATTCATTATTCAACTGTTAAATGAGGATGCAATCTGAAACTCACTGTCACAAAGCACATTTAGCACATGTTAGATAATGATGTAGCGAGGGACTAGATAGGAGTGGCTCCATATCTTGGGCTGAATAAATAATCCATAAGAATTTGCATCATGGTAAATTATTTGCCTTTTTTTTTCTTTTTATTTTGAGTGGTAGGGGCAATGAAGACTCAAGTTGTATACTTCAATTTGATTTTCAGGATTTAGTCCTTACACAGGGTAAAATATAGAGTGTTTTTTAGTGATACAGAAAGCTAATACACACCAGAGTTTTCACATGAAGTGCTACCGTTGTCAAGTTGTGGCAGGCAACTGAACTGATAAATTTAGTCTGCCTCTGTTCTTGTGATTTCACAAAGGCATGAAACCTCAATCTTATCAAATTAATTATCCACTAGCAATGACACTTGCCTCTAGTACTTTGGATACATTTAATGAAGTGTTGGCAGCCCATTGTCTACTTTATGTTCTTCCTACTTCTCTCTCTTTTCTGCTTTGTGTCACCATTTATGCCGGAGATATAAGCTCCTGTTACAACAGGTTCTTTAATAGGATATCTGCAAACACAGCATTAGGACAAATTTGCAAGTCCAATTTAAGGAAAGTGAATCTTGACTGCATTTTTTCTTTTTTGACTCAGGAAATTCTGATAGGCTTCTTGTGTCGTACCATGAAGAACTATTGTTTTTACTTCCCTAAAGATGTTGTCTATTGTTATTTTTATCAATGAACTTGTCAAATTTTTGTTATTCAGATTTTGGGGTACTGGGCCATATTTCTGTATTCTTCTGTATTTGGTCTAAGTGGGATTTTTATTTTCCCTCCATTCAGTCCTCAGGATAAGTTTGTGAATTTAAACTACAATAATCATTCTAAACTCCTTTTTGAAAGATATTATGCTTGTGAATTTAGCAAAGATTATGGAACCAAATTATCAAAGTAGTAATGTCATATTCTGAAAAAACTAAATTCACAAAGTAGGCATAGATAAATGAAAAAGTTTAGAGAAAGTCTTGGTTTTATCTACAAAAATCATCAGGATTTCTGGGGTCTCAGGTACAGATTCAATGACCCTTTCAATTAAACTGAATTTAAGCTACATTTTAATGTGAAATACATCCTTAGCTGTTTGACTGTATTGGGATAATTTTTTTAAGTCATCTTGAGCTGTACTGTCTAAGAGTAGCTGGTGGTCATAATAAAACAATCTCTTGGCTGTGTTCAAAAGCATTTAAATAAACAAAATGTGAACTAGGCATTCTTCATAATGGGGCCAAACACTTCTTGGTGGTGGCCAAGATACAGAACAAGGGGTATCATAATGGGTAATTGAAACACATGTCCATGTGAGGAAGAACTTTTACCCTGCGAGGGTAAAAGAGCCCTGGAACAGGCTGCCCAGAGAGGTTGTGGAGTCTCCTTCTCTGGAGATCTTCCCAACCTGTCTGAATGCTACCCTGTGCCTCATGCTCTAGGGATCCCTGCTGGAGAGAGGGGGTTGGACTAGATGATCCCTAGAGGTCCAACCTCAACCACTCTGTGATTCTATGATAACATTTTGCTGCAACACAGAAAACTCTGTATATGTATGTATATGTGTGTATATGTGTCTATTTTATATATAAATATGTTTGCTTAAAGGTGGCTTTCATATAATTATAGCGTATTGCTGCCTATGGGACTGGGATCTGGAAACGTGGCTCCTTTATCCATTTTGAATATTAACACGAAAAAATATTTGATATTATATTCAGGCAGAAACTACGTTAATAATCATTTTAATCATGTCCTTATATTTCAGATGCTCTTGCAAACGAAGCAGGCATAGCAGCTCCACAAAGCTGTTTCTTGGGAGGTAGAAAAGGAAAGAGGGAATTTCTAAGCAATCATCTGCATCATGAGAGCACCAGATTGCAAAAATGGACATCGTTGTAGATCATAAAGTCCTACTATTAGATTTTTGCCAATAAATCTATGTAAGATATTTACGAATACAGATTCAAATGATCAGTGCTAGATTCTGTCCGAAGACAGTTCTGATCATGAGCTGATAAAAAAACATCAGTAGTCAAGTCTAACAGCAAGTAAATACCATGCCTAGCTCATTCATATATGCAGTATAGTATTTGAGTGGGTTTTAAATAGCTGCAGGAAATACAATTCATGAGTTACATTACTTGTGTGCCAGTTTTATGTTACTGTCAGGCAGGCTGAAATTATCTCACTCCACTTCCCTAAACATTCAAAATCAGTATTAGAGCAATATTAACCTTTTTTTTTTCCTACATATTTAAAGGATCAGTGATTAAAGAGTAAATGTTCCTGTAAACATCATTGTTGCTCTCTTTGCCTAACTACTATCTACTAACTATTAAAAAAAGAAAAAAAAAAAATTACCTACACACATTTAACAATTTTATATGCCCTAAAAAGTCTGAACAAACTTGCAGATGACACAAAATTGGACGGACGGCTGTGCTGCCATTCAGAGGGACCTGGACAGGCTGCAGAGCTGGGCAGAGAGGAACCTCATGAGGTTCAACAAGGACAAGGGCAAGAACAAACCCAGGCACCAGGACAGATTGGGGGCTGACCTGCTGGAAGGCAGCTCTGCAGAGAGGGATTTGGGAGTCCTGGTTGACAACATGAGGCAGCAACGTGCCCTCATGACCAAGAAAGCCAATGGGATCCTGGAGGAGCTCCCATCAGGAAGAGCGTTGCCAGCAGGGGGAGGGCGGGGATCCTGCCCCTTTGCTCAGCCCTGGAGAGGCCACACCTGGGGTATTGGGTGCAGTTCGGGGCTCCCCAGTACAGGAGGGACATGGAGCTTCTAGTGAGGGCCCAGCATAGAGCAATGAAGGTGATTAAGGAACTGGAGCAGCTATTTAATGAGGAAGGACTAAGTGAGCTGGGCCTGTTTAGCCTGGAGAAGACAAGACTGAGAGGGTATCTGATCAGTATGTGTAAATACCTGAGGGGAGAATGCAAAGAGGAGGGGGCCAAACCCATCTTGGTGGTGGCCAGTGACAGAGCAAGAGGTAACAGGAGCATCCTTCTGTGCAGATCTTCCAAATCCACCTGGATGCCACCTTGTGCCACGTGCTCTAGGTGTTTCTGCCAGAGCAGTGGGTTGGACTAGATGATCTCTAGAGGTCCCTTCCAATCCCAGCCATTCTGTGATTCTTTGAGATTTTTATCAGGCAATACAAAACTGAGCAACAGAAAACAAGAACATGGAGGATGACCTCAGCCTTTTCTACATATGTTGGGTCAGGATCTGTTCATTTCCAGAAATAGGGGAAAAGAGCAGTGGAGTCTGCAGTCATCAAAACTCTCTCACTTTGGCTCCCTTTTTGGGACACCAGTTTGGGGAGGAATATCCGCATCTGCATAGCCTCCTAGGGAGGCACAAGTGGCAACAGGAATGATTTGGGCTGCTTTTCTGAACACGGGAGGCAAGGGGTTGTCACTGGCAGTGACAGAAAAGTGGAGTGGAAGTGCAACCCCTGTTGTCTTCTGCCCATCTAGGGCACTGCTCAACTTCCCACCATCATTTACCCCATCCATTTCCTTCTATGAGAAGGACAAGCAAAATTTAATGAGGCAAACTTCACAGATTTGCCTGCACTTTCTCTCCATTTCCCACCGTTCAAATGGGAATGTGTCTGACATCCTTAAGCCACAATAGCCAGGAGAGTGTGCTAGTAGCCTCTGTATCAAAAATAATGAAGAAAACATAGCTGGAGAGGAAAACAGAATTTGTGGAAAGTACCAGTGCTGGTAACAGAGGTTGAGAAATGGTGCCCTTCGTTCTGCTTTGAAGGCTAGTCATTATGAACCCTGTATCGCCTTAGTTTATGTAATGCTGCATATCTGTCTTGATTAAGTCCGGTAATAGCAAAGAGCAAAAATTCTCAAGTGTCCAAAATCAGACAAGCAGACAGGATCCTGTGTTCTAGCTGATTCCATTTGTTTGTACTTGATATGCCTTAGATTTGAAAGATCAATTAATGTGAAAAAAATGCCTGTAGGTTAAAAAGCTGCTTGTTTTTTTCTCCTTACAGCACAGCACATTTCTGTTGAGAATAGTGATGTACTGCTCAAGGTCAAAATCAGTTCTGTGTTGTTTAAGGGACTTATTGTTTCTGGATTCATAAAAGATTCTGCTTTCTGAAATAAAAAATGACTTGAGGAGGGGTGGGTAGTTAGCAGCAGATTATAACACTGCTTAAGTAGAGAAAAGCAAATCAGAATGATCTGCAGATCTGCAGAAAGATCTGTGTTATTAGACACATTATAAAGAATAATAATAGAAAGTAGGAAGGAGATATATTGCAAAGGAGATGTATTAGCTGTAGGTGGTTGGATGAAAATGATTTTGGCAGCCTTTTTTCTACGGTCATGTGTTGATCTAGGGTCTTTCAAAAAACCTGCAACCAAAGGTTTCATAAACCATGGGAAGCAATGTAGAAAACTATGAATAATTTGTTATTTTTGGGAGGGTGAAGGGGGACAAAGGAGAGGGAGAAACCACTTTTCCCCTTGAAATGTTTCACAGAGGTTTACTAGGTTTACTTTTATTACTACAAAAGGCATTGGGTATTGTTTGTTTGTTTATTTTTAATTTTATAATTCCTTTTTTATCTGATTTCCTGTTTTGTCTATCATATACAAAAATATGCTGTAGTTGTTTGTATTTATATTCTTTATTTTTGTCACTTTCAGCATTTTTGATGGATATGAGCCTTGAAAAGCAGCAGATTAGGAGCAAGAAAGTTGAAAAAAGCAATTGAAAGGGGAAGAAAAATATTGAACGTTCTGACATATTTTGTTCTATTTTATTCAGTGGTGAAAAAGAGATTTTTTTTTTTAAAGTGGGAACTGATTTTTTAAGCTTTGATATTTTGATAAAAAGATAGAAAACTTTTAAACATTTGGATATTTTTCTAAGAAAGGTGTCAATTTGAAAAAGCAATAAAGCTGTTTGTTTAAAACTCTCTTAACTCTATATTTTCTTATACTACTTATACAATAAAAAGTCCTATCATTGCTATATGAGACTATTAGTAGTAGTAATAATAATTATTATTGGTGTACGCTGTTATTCTTTCTCCTTTTTCTTTGGTTTTCATTTTTATAATTCTATAAGCTTCAAGAAGTTTAGTCCTATGTTACTGAAAAGTGAATTATCCATCTGCGTGTAATACTTTTTCATTTGTTTGTTTTTAATCTTAGCAGCAATTCTGTATGATGCTAGGGCCTCACTCTGAAGCATAGCTGAAATGACATTTTAAATAGTCTTTGGCTGTGATGGAAGAGGACAGGAAGATGATCGAAACATGCGTAAGTGGTTTCCTTCACCCTCTCTTGAGATATAGAATATTATAATACATCATTTTATCTGCTAATGCAGCATTTAATGAATCCCGCCTATGAAAAAAAAAAAGTTGAAAAAAAAGTTGATTTCTGCATCCACTTATCTTCACATATGGAAGCACAAAATACAGAAAGATGGTAAAGGAAAATGAACAACTATGATCTGGCTAAAGTAATTTTGTGTGCACTAAGAATATGTATGAATTGCTGCAAAATGCCAATTGGTCTTCTCAGCTCTTTCTGGAAACACTGATTTCCCTAGTTTCTGGGAAATGTTGACCAGGACAGATTGTAGAGAACTTTAGAAAGTTTCCTAAATTAAAGCTGGAAAAACACCTTTAAAAAATTCAATCTCTCAGTAGAGAAAAGCAAGGAAGATATACATATTAACATGGCCAGATTATCATCATTAAATAATCACTTATATATATTTGTTTTACTTTTTTGTGTGTGCATCATAAACTTTAAGAATGTAAAATGAATACTTGACTACATTTAAAATACAACGAAATTCCCCACACGTAATCTCAAAACTCACCAGTATATTAATGAGAAGACAATGCAGCAGCAACCTGTTTCTAGTGATCAAGAAAATACACCATTTTAAAATCTGTATAATCAAAAAGATGCTTATATGTTCTGTGTCATTGTACACAGTTCAAACTTTGGATTTAAAAGAATGTGAATTGTTTAGCTTACTAAAGACAAAAACTCTTTGATAAGAACTTTGAAGTCCACATTTAAAAAAAAAAATTTTTTACATATCCTCTGAATTAAAGAGCTAAACTGAGTTCCTTCACTTTTCCCTGACACTGTGCATTTTTAAGAGTTGCTCATGCAGTCTTACAACCTGCTAAACATGAAGACCTACGTATACTACTAAAAATGTTATAGTAGAGATTTGTTATACCAGAATGTTCTGACAAGATAGTGTTATCTTGGCACATAGAAGCACACACCATATAACAGAGTACGGTGTACAATACCAGAGACTTTTATAATAGAGTTTTTGTTTGTTTGTTTATTTTCCAGCAGAAAATATTTTAATAGTTATGCCTCATTAAATATCATGGTAATTTAAGAAGAATATAATTTTCAGAGATTACTGAAATAATGAGGCTGACAGAAAGCCTGATTATGCAGCACACTGATGGATTTCAGAAGCGCATCACCAATATACATATATACATATATATATATACTTGATGTATATCGTCCTTCACAACTTTAATCCTATAGGAAAAATAATATTTTACACAGAATCACAGAATCACATTTTAACAGACATGGACAAAAAAATAAGTTGAATTTTTGTTTATTTGTTTATTTTGTCTGTCTTTTTTGCTTCCTTAGGTTAAATGCATTCAGAAAGTTTTGCACCTCTTTTTCCATTACTTTCTTGGAAGAAGATTAATTTTTTAACAAAATTGAAATATTTCGGTGAGGAAGCAGGTAAAAGATTTGGAAAAGGAGTGAGGAAAGAACTCAAAGAGAGAAAACTCTATGCACTAAATTCTACTAGTAAATTCACTTCACATATATAATACTTTTTATACTGAAATATTTTTTCTTCTTCAGAAAAAGTGACAATAAAGTAAAAAGGCTATATGATGCCTATCAAGGTCTCATCACTTTTGTTTCCTTTTATAGCATATGAGACATGAAAAATAATTTGCCATTACACATAAAGATCCAGTATCTAACACAGACAATCATTCTGTGAGTTCTTGTTGAGAAAAATGTAGGTGAACAGGCTGTCCTATACTCAGTTATCTTACAATTTTTGTGGCAGATAACATGGACTATTCTTGGAAATCACAACATGCTAAACGAAATGGATCTTGGGTCAGTTCAAGGATGAACAGTTCATACATTTTGTAATTTGGTATTTATGATAATAGGCTCAGGGTTACATGGAAGCTTTATACAGTTGATTGTGTTTTAAGGTAGTAGTAAGCTATTTATTGGTGTAGCTTATGTTTGATTGAAACTAAATGAAAATCAGTGTCAGTACATATAAGAGCTATCATTTCACAAATTTACTTCTAAGATCATTATAACTTTTTATTACTTTTCAACACTGTATGAAGAAAAAGAATTCTGAAGTATTAACAGTGCAGACTGTCATAAGAACATGCAATGCCATCAGTTAACTTGATCTTTTTCTAACTTCTAAAATAACAATTATTGTATCTAGAAAGGTATCCATTTTCATATAAGATAGCATTTGATTGATGAAACTAGTATTAAAGTATATAGCTATGGAAAATGCAAGGTGGTGACATGTGAAAACAATGGTCAAGGAGGATCTGTTCTTTGTCAGTCAGTAGTTTTATTGGCTCAGTTTTTCCATGGCTGCTTCCTCCGATCAATCATCAGTGATTTACTACAGCAGAACCAAGCATGAAACAAAACACACCCATCTGCTTTATAGAGATGACAAGGGCATTATATGAAGCCCCAATGACTGAGGATATCTTTTGCTTTAGGACCATGGGATGACCTCTGCTACATCTAGGACTGTGATGTCATTAAGATGATAATCTATTCCTCTGTATTCTTACATTAACAGAACAGAAAACTAATAGCATAAGCATCAGTCCCGATTTTTTTTCTTTCCCATATTATAACCCAGTCATGCTGAAGTTCACTAGGGACAGAAACAGGAAGGTCTATTCTGAATGCCAAATATGCCTGTTACTGTGTCTCTCATTTGTTGTATGCTCCCTAAATCTCCCTACCGTGATAGATCTGGCTATTTAGGCTGTTTCTTTGGCAGCTTGTCCTTTGATGAGGTAATTTGTCTTTAACATACCCCAAAAAGACACTCTGCATGAGCAATAGTTGGCAGTTAGGTCCTTGTACTGTGAAAGCTAGGTAATAAACGCAAAGAGGGAGACCAGCCAGCACTAATGCTCCTTAGCAAATGGCCCTACCCTCTACTGACAATATATAGCCATCGGGATACAGGGGAAGTGTTGTGGGATCAGGAAAGTTTGGACACATATTAATATTCATATTGAATATGATGATTAATAGAGATTTTCTTTGGTTAAAAAAAAAAAAGGCTAGAAAGTAAAAGAAAGCAAGATGGATGCTGATGATTTTATAAACTGTGTGAGACAAGTAGTCTGCTGTTACGCATGAATGCAGGCAGCAACAACAAAGTGGCCCAGGTTTACATTAGAACTGTGTGAAATATTAGTTACAAAAGTAAAACCACTCTCAGTTTCTCTCTCTCTTTTTTTTTTTTTTTTTTTTTTGTCTCCCCTCGGTTTCATCAGATGTAGCAAGGTGTCATATGGAACTTTATTTACTGGTGGCAAAGGCTTATTTTTCCTGGATTTTAGCCAAAATTTCAAAAGAGTTTTTAGTGGTGAATGTTTGATTTTTTAGCTTGCTTTGTTGGCTTTTATTACAAGGTAGAATTTACATCATTTTCTTTGGTATCTTCAACTGTCTGTACCTATGCCGTGTATTGAAGTGGGTCATTGTAGAACGTCTTGGCCAAAAAAATAGCCCAACAACTCACTAAAATTATCTTTATGGTAGTACTGCTTGCCCTTGAAGTTTCACTAAGACAAAAGTAATTTTTTCTTAAACGTGAAGGAAACATGGTGGTTTCATATAATAATAAGTGGTTTTCATATAATTTGATGTGAAAACCATATCAGTTGCCATAAAATATTGTGGAAAAGCAACTTGAAGGGGAATAAAGTTTCTCAAGGTAGAGAATAAGGATTCATTCTGTAAATTAATTGTATTTTTCCTTATGCTGCCTTAACTCTACAGAAATATGTAATTGGTTATTGAGAGAAGATTTACTTAAGAGGTTGTTCTGCATGTATACGCAAGATGAGCTGTGCAACAGTGTTGAATACTACTGCAAAATCTTCATATTGTTCCCTATGTCTTCAGGATATTCTTGTAAGTTAAAATATATGTTCTCTTATAGAAGATTACATTAGAACATTACTCTAGCATATTGTTTCTCTTTATTTTCAGAGCTCCAGCCAGACTAGGTGATGCAAGGATTGTTACTGCTGTCACACGCTAACTGTTAGCTGCTGTGAAATGGTTACTAGCGTCATGCGTACATCAGCTGCTGCCAATTCCCACCATCTATGAGTAGTTTCTATTCATGTCTCACACAGGCATTTATGTACCCCATTACCTATGGCAAAAAGGAAAGTGGGCTGAAACAGCTTAGCTACTGAGTTGCTGTTAGATGTTGCTGTTAACTCTGACGAGGGTTTTGCATAGGAAATCCAGCCTACAGGTTGTCTGCTGATGGCTGTCAGTGCATCATAGAAGAAATGCCTGGAAGATTGCACCCGTGTAGTCCTCACTGTGGGTTTTGCAACATCTTTAAAGCATCCACCTGAGTGACCTGTACAAAATGCTCACAGAACTTATGGCGCCATACACTTCCTTAGAAAACATGCAATAGATCTTTCCAGCAACTGCTGGAGATTTCCTGATTATTGGAAACAGACAGCTGATATATAATGCTTTGCTTTTGACCCTGTCCTTACCTTTATCTCTAGAAAAAATACACTTTTATATACGTATATATAGAGAGAAAACTTGCAGATATTTAGTAGCAAATTTGTGAGTCAATTTTTGTACTATAAACAGGTCTATCTACAGACCAAGGAGGAGACCTTGAATATGTAAGGTGAATGCGATAGGTAGACTTTGTTGTATTCTCTGTGCTATTTGTAAGTTTTGGAAAGTTTCTCTTTGTCCATTTTTCCTTTTTTTTTTTCATTTTTTCCTAGCCCTGCCCACTGTTTGCTTTTTTGATTTTCTGAAGGTAGACACTCTGAAGTGAACAAATTTGGAAGAAAATAATTTATAGTATCATAGAATCATAACATTGTTAAGAGTAGAAGGGACCTCTAGAGATCATCTACTCCAACCCCCCTGCTCCAGCAGGGATAAATAAAGCACCGGTACAGAGTGGCATCCAGGTGGGTTTAGAAGATCTCCTGAGAAGGAGACTCCAGAACCTCTCCTGGCAACCTGTTCCAGGGCTCTATTGCTGGCTACCACTGAAAAGGAAAGTGGATGGTATGTCCCTTATAGCATAGCAAAAGAGGTGTTATTTATAAAGAACTATACGAAGTCACATATGAGTTGTGATTTATTCAAAGAATTAGAACTATATTGTTACAAGAAATCATTGAACATAATAGTAGCCCAAATATCTGATATACTGTACTTTTATTTTGACTGGTAATATAACATGCAGTACTTTATAAGCATAATTGTTTAGCATGCCATTAAATATATCTCACCTGGTGTTCTACGATATCACATGATATGTAGAAACTTGTGAGTATGAACCTATCATTAAAGATCTTCTGTAATCTTGACACAGCAGAAGTCATGATACTAGTGAGGTTAGCACGCAGGAACTAAGTTTGGTAAATTAGGTAAATACCTAATAGTAAAATGGCAGCAGTAAGAAACAGAGCCAAGATCCCATCATGTCCATCTCCTACTTTCTTAATACATACCTGGCACTACTGCATAAAAAAAAAAAAATAATAAAAACTGTTAAACAAAGCTGGCAGGAGATAAAAAGGGGTGAAAATCCAGAGAAAAGGACCTCGGGAAGAATTTGTTTCTTTGCAGTATCTTTCTTTGCTAATAATATGTGTCTCACTCTCTTGGAGACCTCTCAGTGCTATTGTAAATTTTGCATAGTTTTAGAGACAAAAATATTCTTTTATCCATGACCAGTTAACGTTCTGTGTATTAGTACATTAGTCATAGACTTCACCAAAATAAGTTCTACGTGCCTGATGTTTGCCCTCCACTCTTTCAGAGACATCAGGAAGAAAAATGAAATAACATTGCTTTTGAAAATCCAAACTGATTCAAAAAGATAAAGCCAGATACATTTTTAGCAACAAATATCATTACAACTACAGAGTCTTCTTGTTTCTCTGTAGCTTTTCCTGGCTGACTTGGGACTCAAACTTTCTAGCCTGAATCTCAGACTCTGCCATGACATCAGTCCTTTGGCCCCAGGGAAATTACGCATTTTTAATCCTTTATGCCTTAGATAAAGGTTCTATCTTCTAATGGAACCACACAATCGTTCATCAATTTTGGAAGACTTGGGAGTAAAGAAATTTCACAGAATCAGGACCCAGCCTGACTCTCACTGATACTGCGAGTCACCATCGGCACAGCACTTTCCAAAACAAAACAAATAAATAAACAGAATCCTATACAGACTTCTCCCTAAGAGGTATTTCTGCTAAAAGATATACAC
This sequence comes from Eudromia elegans, assembly GCA_003342815.1. NCBI lineage: Eukaryota > Metazoa > Chordata > Aves > Tinamiformes > Tinamidae > Eudromia > Eudromia elegans. Next base: position 3,980,918 of record PTEX01000026.1, read on the forward strand.
AAATACTTTGTCTCTAACATAGATGCATTCATACCAGTAGAACACCCCCACTCCCTTCCCCACCAAAAATAAAAAATAAAAGGGAGTTATATCAGTTGCAGGGTAAGGAGGGGAGAGAGGGAGAGGAGGAACAAGGAAGTCTGCTGTTTCTTCTATTTTTAAATACTCTAGAGGCTCTTTGATTCTATGATGATGAAGCTATATTTGTATGTAGATAGTTAATTCCTTAGTTCTCTAAGGGAGCTACTGAAAAATAAATGTTGATATATAATTGACTCATAGACATATTGCCTCTGGCAATATGCTATAGAAATGGCATCATGAGATCTAGGGAAACAGATCACAGATTTTAGCAACTGACACTTCACATTTTGTAAGCTTATCCCTATATATTTCAAATGTTAATTGGGATTATAAATCTTTCTACATTTGGGTTAGTTTGGGCCTCATCTCCTTGACAGTAACCTAATATAATATTTTAAAGTTACACAATTAAAATGACTAATATCAGCATGAGCTGGAATAGTAAAATTGCATGTTAATTGTAAATTCATTAAAACCGACACTCTGACATGTGACTGCATGAACACTGTGGTGGTAAAGTGCTAGCAGTGCTTTTTTTGACGCTGCATATGTAATTAGGAAAAAAAAAAAAAAAGCTACCTCCTGTCAGGGTTTTCTGTCTAAGTGTAGGGTATGTTTTCCATCTCTTCTGTTAATATCAGATTTCTGAGAGTGATATTTTGGACAAAAATAAAATAATATTCTGAAATTAAGGAAAAAGGATTGGTTTAGTATGTTTATACGTGTGCAATATGAAAAATAGAATGGAATATATTGTAAAGTGAAGGCAGATTTGCGATAAATATATAGGGCTGATGCAATGACAGCCTCTAAATACTTAAGTTTATTAAGTTCAACTTCTGGAAGGCTTTGATACTTATCACTTTCTGTTGTTGACAGTATGACCCTTCTCAGGTGGGAAGAGCTAATGTATTATGAGAGATTTTTTTAAAAATCCACATAATAATATAAAGTAACAGTCAAAAAAGCCAAGATTGTTTAAATACAGCTGGGTTGTGATGCATGTCAGGGAGACTTGTACAATTATAGAATCTTAAGAGACCATATGTGGGGGCAGGAGGTGGGAGGAATGCAAAATTTGTGGGTTTAAAAAAATAACAACAGAAAACCTGTGGTAAAGTTCTAAATAAAGATTATGCTAATTTGTGATTCATTGCCAAATGCAATGAGAGATTCATAGCACCAATTAAATCAAGTGTTCTAATTAAAATGTGTTTTTGTTTAAGTCCATGTAAGTCGTAGGAAGCCAGACATGATGTGTTTCTCTAAACTACCTAATAATTTTAAATTCTGAAGAATGAGAAAGGGCACTGAATGGGAGAAATGGAATTTTATGAAGTAAAATCAAAGAATCAGAAATGGGGAAATCAGAGTTGACTTTATCATCTCTCTACTTATTTTTGACTTTGGGTGACTCATTGATACAATTTGGATGCATTTATTTGATCTCAGTCGGGGTGAAGATCAACCTTTAGGATCTAGCAGTTCTCCCTGTATTAAATTTGCAACTCAGAATTTTTCAGCAAAGGGTGGTTGCTTGGAACATTGGGTCTATCAAGGTGACCAGGTTTTAGCTCATATGGGATTTCTTATAGGTTGTTTATCACGGAAACTCCAGAGTAAAGAGGAGGTTCCCAGATAAGCACCTCAGAAGGTAGGACTGGGAGTCCAAGTGTGCAAAAACTCTGTAAAAATGCAGTCTGTAAAGATGACTCTGCAACATCTGACACATAATGATCTCCCTGCAAGATCTTTCTGTGGCTTTAATGTTAAAAGACGTAAATGTTATCAGATTTTCAAGTTGCTCTATGTGTACCAATTTAGTCACACAATTAAACACTTAGCATTGGCATATTGTGTAAGTTCTTTGCAATCACACTGTTTGATTTTGAAATTTGAACCAAAACATAATTTGAACCAAGCCAATAAATAACAAGCTATTTCATTTCCTTGGGAGGAAATTTTCACAGCAGGAGCAAATGAACTATTGTAAAGTTCATAATCCCAGGGCAGCTCCAGGATGTTCAGAAAAGGCATGGAGAGCACGATGCAGCAATCCTGCACTCAGAATTCCCTTTTGGAGTGGGTTAGTCCAGGTGCTGGTAAAGCCATAATCTCCATTAAAAGACATTTTCTAGTGTTTGTCTTTGGTTCTCTGATATATAACAGTATGATGGTGAAGCACCTAAATTTGCCTAAAGTTGTGCTAGATGGCTTTAAAAACAAAAAAAAACCAATACTGTCCTACCAAGAATGCTTTCTTCTTTGATATTGTAGTGACAAAATGTTTTCTTTGTTCTGAATTTCCCTGACTAGAGTTTATTTAAATAGTGGAAAAATGGATATGTGGTTTTATCAGGTGTATTAAAATGCAAGTATGCAACTTATAATTTTCTCAAGATAAAATGTAAATAACATAGCAGCACTGATAACATAGATTGTAACATTATAACCTGTTAAAAACATTATTTTTTTTTTAAAAAAAATATTTTTTAAAAATATTTGGTCTTAGTTTTTTTCTTCCTCTCTCTTTTTTCTCATTCTTTTTCTTTTCTTTTAATACTGTATAAATACCAATGGAAATAGATGAGATTTCAATTCCTGTTAGATTATTTCTATTTTACTTGGCTTTTAGCTTCTCCTTTCATTATTTAAATGACGACAAAAACAACAACAAAAAAGCATATTTATTTAGATCTTTTTAGTAGAAGATAAAGCTTCTGAAAACACCTGTACAGACATTCAAAAGAACAGTCAGGCATACAGCCAAAGGAGCTAGGGTTGAAGAAACAAAAGATGAAAGATGATCACGGTAGTAATTAATACCAATTTTATTTATAAATGTTCCATTACCCAAGTCCCTGTTGGAGGACCCATGGAGTGCAACAAAGAAAATATTTACAAAGAGAATTACTGCTTCTCAAATGAGGACATTCCTGGGGCATAGAGTGGGCCAGCAGTGGTAATGAAATATAAAGTCTGCACTGCTCACATTAACCAAAAAAAAAAAAAAAAAAAAAAAAAAAGAAGAAAGAAAGGAAGAAATAAACATCCCTTTGAATCTGGAGGACCTTAAGGACCCAGGAGAGGGTCTTCCTATAGGCCCTAAGAGGAAAAGAGAAAACCAAATATGTCCAAGCACAAATGTTAGGAATAAGTAGAGGAGTTCAATGCCCCACAGGCAGAATTATAACCCCTGGAAGGAAGGGAGGTGTTGACTTTCCGACAGATGCAGGTGCTAAGGTAGGCAGGCCCCAAGCAAAAGGACATGCTCATCACTAGGGACAGAAAACTGTGAGGCCAGCTGCAAGGGAGAGCTTTTATCTGTGCTGTTAGTTGAGGAGAGCTGTTCTTACACTGGGTCAGAAATAAAAGGGTAGGTATGATGTTTGGGTGCAGGGTGTGCATGGAACTCATTTTGGCTGTCAAGAATGAAGCAAGTCTGCAGGGATTTCTGTTGTGCCTGACAAATATGGATCAGCTGAACACAGCGATTTCCTAAGGCCCGAGCTGCACACTCTTGAGTTTGCAGACACCAGCATGAGCACAACAAAACTGATGCGCTGCTTCTGAAGCAAGTGGAAAATTCTTTTGGCTTCCACAAAGCCATCCAGCGTGGCTGTGCTCTTAAGGAAAAATATGCATATGGCAACTTCTTGCTCATTAGGTGGGTTCTTAGTACGTGTTCACGTTAGCTGTTTTGCTGTTGCGAGAGCTTTAAATTGATGTGCTGGTAGCTCCCAGACAGCAAACAGCGCTCAAGTTGTTCTAGGCACTGGTAAGTAAACATATGTACAGAAAGACATTGCCTCATGAGTATACAGTTCTGTGACAAAAATAAAAGTCCATTTTTACCTCCAGCAGAATTACAGCATTACCTGCTGCAATATTTTTTACCTCCAACAGAAGGAGAGAAAAAGTGGTAGCCAGCTATACTGGCTTTGTGCTCCACACCAGGGTCGCTCCTTCTCAGAGCCAGGTGGGACATGCCCATGCGGAGTCCTGCTGAACTTTCTTAGGAAACACGGCTCAAAATGAATGTTCATGGACGCTGAAAAAGCGCTCAAGTCATCCATCTCTATGCCACTATGATAACAGAAACTGAAGGAGATTTCCATGTTCTAGCAAGATGGCAATTTGGGCTGTTGAGCCCTCATAGCTAGAGGGAACGGTTGAGAGGAGTGAGCCTATCTTTACTTCTAAGCATAAATTTCTTTCCATAGGAATAGTGAGTTCCCTGCTCTCTGAAGCCCATTTGAGGTTGATATTTCAGTTACTCTACACAGAAGAACTGAATGCCGAGAAATGGAGGGTTTTACTGGTGAGCAGTTTTACTGAAGACTCTTGTCTTCAGGAGAAAGCTTACGGAGCCTGAAAGCTGTTTGATGTGTTGTAAATGAAGCAATCAGGTTTCTAAGACGACTTACCAAACAAATTGTTTTTGTTCAATGAAACAGAAGTCCTCATGCAATTGCATTGGTATATGCATTCTTTTATTAAAACTTCAAAGAAAATCTGAGGCTAAAATACCATATTTTATTTTTAAAAAAAATTTGAAGGTATTCCTTGTCAAATCATTGCTAATATTTTAAAAATAATAGATCAAAAAAGTATAACATACAAAATTAATTGATAGAATTTTATAGATATTAATGCTAACATCCGAACACATTTTATTAAAAAAAAATAGTAAGCAGTTCTGAATGACAAGGATGTGTTTACTTATAACATTAAATTATAGAATTTTTTGTGATAATTTTTTGCTATTACTGTGGAATAAGGTGTTGGAACATATACGTTGTTGCATACTCATCTTTTGAGAAAAAACAATTTCCGGTGTGAATAAGTAGTTCTATTATAGTTCAAGGTTCTTCTCTCTTCTCTTCTCTTCTCTTCTCTTCTCTTCTCTTCTCTTCTCTTCTCTTCTCTTCTCTTCTCTTCTCTTCTCTTCTCTTCTCTTCTCTGCTCTGCTCTGCTCTGCTCTTCCCTTTGGCTAGCAATATTAGCTCTAACATTCACTTCAAATAATATTAAATCTGTGCCCTCATAGTTATCCAAATTATCCCCCCAATTTGGTGTCAATGGCAAACACCATGAGCATGTCCTGTGTTTGCTTTCCTGAATCATTCACAGAGGTGTTTAACATGGCATGTCCCAGGACAACTGATCTCCCCTGTGGTACCTCATTTGTCATTTGACTCCAGTATTGCCTATTTTCCATTAGGCTCTGAGCTAACATGTCTTAAAACATAATTTTTCTCTTTTGCATTGGAGCTTTCATGAGTGCCCTGATTAGCTAAGCTGATCCCTTGATATATATGTTTTATTGAGCAAAGACGTGGATTATCATGTTGTGATGATATTATCTTTACAGATCTGCAAAGCTCCCTAACCTCTTTTGCCCTTCAGAGCTGCCTCCTGTGGGATCACACATATAAGGTCCCTGGATAAGTTGAAAACTGCTATCTTAAATCCTGAGCTTCTGACACCTGAACCTGAAGGCTGGTGTTTTCATAGTAACTGCATCCAAGACTGACATGGATTGCCATGTCCCTAGCCAGTCTTTCCTTTTAACAGCTCTAGTTGCATGTCACCTTGGGTTTGTCCATGTAGTATCTATATTGGCCCCCTAGTAATCTTCCTGACTGCTTGTGTTTCTTATAGATGGTCATGCTTGTTGTGTCCTCCTAAAAATGAACTCTCTGGTCAGTTTAATAGGGCATCAAGAAAAGAAGGTACAGTTCAGAACTTATTGAATGTGTCATTACTTGAGATTTATGGATAAACTAAATGATAATATTCTTACTATAAAAGACTAGTGGATTAATCTACCTCATGAATGCCATCTAATGCACGGAGCTTCAAGCAGCTAATTATGACATGGTGTAGGGGCCAGAAGGACTATTTTTAAACCCCATTATATTGTTACTTAAGTTTAAACAGTCCACAGAAGCAAAGATAGGTCTCTAGTCTCAATTTGTAAATTGAAGTCACTGAATATTAGCCTCTGTTCCCATGTCATCATCCTTATGTCCAACCTGTATGCCAGCCACTGTGAGAACAGAAATCATGAAACTGAAACAAAAGCTGGCAGTACAGACAGATGTTCTTAATAAAAGTTAGATAGTCTTAAAGAGGCAATTCTGTGGATAAATAAGAGGACAGGAGTTATGTAATGGGATTTTCCTAACTGATTTGAAAGCCAAAAAAAGTTGAAAATGTATAATCATGCCAAGAAAGGTGAATGAAGTTATTGGCATTCCAGAAGGGAATCTAATGCCATGAAACATCCTCAAATGATTAGAGAAATGACTCCTGGCAAATTCTTTGTGGTTTATGTTGCACGTTGTCCATTCAGTCAGCAAAATTGTCTCACCTAACAGCCTTGGGAAAAGTCACTGTAGGAAAACACAGTTTTACCACCTACTCCTACAAAGAACTTAAGTAGCTAATTGACAACTGAAAAGTACAAGCAAACTAAATATGAGACATCCTGAGAAAATAATATCTAACTCCTAAATATAGTAACTGGATTTCTGAATTAAGTTGGCACAACTCCGTACAAATTCAGGAAGTGCCTGGATTTATAAGGTTTTTATTATCTACAAAACAGCTACCTGCAAGATATAAGCTTGGTAATTATTTTGCTTCCTTTCATCATTATTCTAGGGGACTCACTTACTCTGTGACCAGTAGCTGAAAATGCATCTTCTCTGAAAGATAAATGTACACATTTTCTATGCCTCAATTAAAAGTACTTTTATTTTGTAATAATTGTTGTTTCTTTGCTTTCAATCAATTATTATGTTTACATATTCTCACCTACATGCAGAATGAGATTAATATTTTTCTTTTCACTTTACTTAAGCTGGAATGCACAGATGCCATGAGTCTAGCAGTCCCAGTGCCAGCCTGAGAGGGGCAAAGAGTCTTGTCCTGGCCACATTGGATGGGGATAACTTCTCTGGGGCTGTGCCAAGTGCTCTGTTACTTTCCTAAAGCATGAGAAGACAGAGCAGAAGTTTTTAATGGTGAAATAAATAACAGATCATTATAGAAAAAGATAGTCTATTATGAAGATAATTTGCAAAATAAAAAATGTCATTTTGGCATTATACAAGCAATACTTAACACTTGGCTCCTGGGACTGTGCAGTACCAGATTAGCATTCTACCACAGTTTAAACTCTTCAAATTTTAACTTATTTTAATGGCATTTGAGTGAAATAGAAGGATTTTTATTTGTAATTTATTCTTCATATTCTAAACAAGCTGGTCATTGGGCAGTTCAGAGAGGCAGGTTTCCTTTAGGTTATCATTTTATTCTATTTCAATCTCATAATGCAGTTTGAGGAAGAAGTTTCTTATTTTAGTACTTGGAGTGTTGGAGTTCAGCCTATGGTATTGGAGGAGCTCATTTGGTAACACTCATGGACCAGACTCGGAGTCTGTAAAACTACCATAAATCTTCTCTAGGACTAGTGAAGCCTAAAAAACATAAAAGACTAAAGCAAGCTTTTTATTATATCTTCACATTTAGGTCTTAAAGCTGATGACTTTAAGGTGACATCTTAGTGACAATCTAGTGGTCTTGCTATGTGGGTGAATTTTGCTATAATAGCAACAACAACAACAACAATGGTGAACATTATTACCCTCTACCATCCACAGAGCAGTACTACATGCCAACATAGAACTATCATGTCCTTTCTCAAGAAACTTGCAAGTTCAGGGAAGACTTGTGCAGTGTCATATGTCATTGACTCCAGCGAGAGTTGGAGCACAAATTAGGCTTTATACTTGGTGTTTAATTTGCCCATAAAGCTTTCCTGTTCTTTACAGCTTCAGTTTTGTTTCTTATACTCAGAATTTTTTTCACAGAGGGATCGAATTGATTTGTGATTCATACAGGAATCTGGCAAAGTCTATGGGTATTTCTGGAGAGTGTTCTATTCTAAATCCAACAAGGAAAACACAAAAACAAATCTTAAGTCTTGACTTATCTGAGTTACTTGAAGTAATGTGAAACCAACTCCTATAGCAATAGAGTTTTTCTTTATTATGTTATAATATATCAGATAGAAAATAGATTTTGTCTGAGTTTCTGTGGGTGGTTTTGGATGAACAGGACAATAATTGATGTGCCTTGTCCATAATTTCTAAATGCAATAAAATCAATGAGATGCTGACATGGTCTATGCACCAGTTTTGTAGAAATATATGCACTGATATTCACTATACAAAGAAAATATGGTTCTCTATGTGTGGAAGTTTAAATTCCCATTTATTTTGTAAATATAAATATTGCTTCTCCTATTTTAATGCGTTACTAACAGAAACAAGTTCATATGTGATTTCAGTAAATGCTGTCTAGAGAAATTGATTTGCAAGAGTTACATTTAAAGGTATGTTTATGTTTAGCTTTTTCAAAGCCCTATTTGAACTAATTGCTAATGGCAAATAGTTTTTAAATAGGTTAGGGCCTATTTTTTTGGGAGAGTATATTTTGGTGTTGACATGAATGAATATATAAGTCTATAAAAATATATTGCAAAATGTATTTGGTACAGTCAAGAAAAATATCACAATGTATGGATGCATTACTGGATTTTACCTTTTGAAAGGCTACTAACATTTGTTTGAAACTATACTTATGGAGGGAATTGTTGATAGGAAATTTTGGTGTGGAACTTTGCTCAGAAAAGTAAGGCATCTCCATCTTTTGAAACGCTTAATGAATTTTAACCTTAAAATGTTTTAAAATATATTTTTCTGTGACAGATCATTATAGTATTTTTCCTATAAAACTTTGAAGCCACTCTATTGAGTATGCAAAGTCTGCATCAGATCTTAAAATATTGCTTTCTTGGGCAATATTTTCCCAACAGCAGTGTCACTTTAGATTTAATTTTGTTCATCCATAGGCTTTAATGTTGCTTTACCATCAATATGCTTGCCAACTCCACTACCACTATATAGATGTGCAAAACTGTATCACTTACCTAGTGTCATAGTAAATTGTTGAAAATACTGATCATTCAAACCTAAGCAATACAATTCCTCTCATCGCCTGTACAATAAAATTTCACTTTGACCCAAATTTCCCTTTGCTAATGATAGATGTAGCATTACAAATCATAGACTTCTAGACTGCTGAATCATATGAACAGGTTTGTAGGAAGATGATTTCCATAAACAAGAAATGGCTGTTACATTAATCTAAGGAAACATAATTTTTCCCATGTTTTTTTTTTTCCTTTCTTTTATTTTTTTTCCTGTCATTTATGTCTTTTTCTTACTGATCATGTTCAAAGACATAGTCTGCATACGAAATGCAGACTACTTATTAGCAGTCTTAGTGATGCATCTGAACTTAGAAGAAATATCCTGATATTTTGGTACAAAATCCATTCAAGAATTCAAGGATGATCTTGTTTGTTTTACCTTTTGCATGTATGGGCTTACAGAAAATGCTGTAAGTTAATGTTTTTCTTTAACTCGTCATACAGAAATATAAGCTTTTAGCACACCTCAAAAAATAGACCAGCTTCTGTTCAGTGCCTCAGCACATTTTCTTTTCAATGAATGAAGGAGTGACTTCAAAAATACCATAATTTGTATTAATCTTTTCATATTGCGTACTCTGTTCTATGATGAGTTTAATGTTCTATAGAATTAAATAAGTAGTTACTGAGAAAATATTGAGTTTTCAGTGGAAATTAGAGTTGTCAGATGCAAGTGTACTGACTCAGGTCTCATAGTTTTAATGTTACTGATTTCCAAATGATGTTATTAAAAAGAGACAGTGAGTTTTCAGTGCAAACTGAGAACTCTGAGGTTAAGTGCTATGTTGAGTTGGTACCTGAAGCATGTAATAGTTCGAGAACAATCCCCTATCTGCAGATATCTTCAAATATCTGTAATGAAAGTATAATAGAGTCTACCTCCAATTATAATTGCAAGAGGTAATGCAAAGCACCAAGGAGAGGATAAATCATAATTTATATAGGCTATTGAAACCTAATTGGACTTCAGGAAATAAAAGAATTGAGAATAAATTAGCTTTTCACCAAAAATTGAATTATATGGAATAAATGTGTTTATTCTCCAGCTACTATGACACAATGTTGGAAAAGAAAAACTGCTTTTACTCCATTATCTAAAATAATTATTTTATCTGATGATTTTTATCTCTATTTACTATGTATTAAAAACAGAAATGTATTTTAACAGTCAAACATGCAGAACATTTTAAGTTGCATGTGCTTGATATATAAATTTGACTCGTGATATTTTTGATTTTCATTTAGGAAGAATTAAAGTAATATCCATTCAACCTTGACTGTGAAAGGTAAAGTAAGCAGATGGGTGGGTCAAGAAGGACGGAGAAATTTCATGCTTCATGAAGAGTTTATTTTATGTACAGATAATTCATAGTGCATTGTGTTAGTTCACCAATTAAAAATAACATGCTTATCTGACACACACTCCACCAGGGACATAACCAAAGACTTTCAGATTTTTAATTCATTAGTATAATAGAGATGACATTATCAGGCTCAAGGTGTTTTGTCATTGGTCATCTTTTTTTTCCTTTTTCTTTTTCCCAAGGTTGCCACTCTTCATAGTTTTAATTTATTTTTACAAATTCACTTCTTTTCAGTGAACATTATAAAACACATGCTCAAGATATATTTTGTAGAAACTATGAGAAAATTGGGGTTTTAAGCTGAGAACCATGTGGTTTTGTTTCATATCAGAAACCTTAAGCTATTTTTTGCCTATACTTCAAACTTCACAAAAATAAAATGTAAATAATTTCTGATAAGTCAATTAATTAAATGCTTGTCAAAGTGAACTTTTAGTAAATCTTCTTCTTCAGCATGGTGATGAGGTTTCTTATTTGGAGACCAATCATGTTTCCCCTAAAATAATGGAAAAAAAAATAGTTTTTCTTCAGTAGAACTAGAAACACTCATTTGGTTGCTGTAATGAAGAATCTAAATCCATAACATATGATAAACTGATGACAATCTTCAGCACATTTTAATGCACATTAAAATCTATGAAAATTTTCAGGACCTTCATGAGCATATATATTGACACAGTGGTGAGACAAGCCGTTAGCTTAGACATGCTATCAAATCTAACACCAAATCTAACTACCTTTCACCATTTCCGTGAAAGGAAAAAAAAAAGTTTAGATTTATTAATCTAAGTAGTATATGCATATTTATTTTCAGGTTAATCTTTAATGGCTAGAAATTGACTTTGGCCCAGAGACTTGAACTTTATTAAACCTTTTTCATCTCCTCAGTTAAAATTAATTCAGTATTTAGCCAGTGGAATTATACTTTAGAGGTATTTTGTTTGGTTGGTAGGTTTGGTTTGTTTTCCTTAGATGTCTTGGTCTAGTGAGATAAACAAAAGAGAGTGGTTCTCTAAATTCAAATGTAGGTGCCTAAATAGAGTTTTGGGGAGGGAGTGCAAGGAGAAATAGCTTTAGGTTGTCAGATTGAAGTACTCTGACCAAGGCTCCACAGTTTAAATGTTAAAGATTTCCACCTGCTGTTATTAAAAAGAGATACAATTCTTTTGTTCAGCATGAGGCTCTAACATGTAAAAGGTCAAGAATAATGAAGAAAAATGATGGCATTCAGTCATACAGGGAAAAATACTTTCCCAATAGTAGAGACCCAACAACTCTTTTAGCCTCTTGATCAAAAGAAAAAGAAAAAAAAGATAATAAAGTATCTTCTTCTATAGTATCTTACTCTAAATAACTCCTCTTTCTTTATAACATTTCTTAATGAAACTATAGCCAGATTAAGATTGTATTAAAAAAAAAATATTAAAATATTAACATTTTGAGACAGTGTAGATACAGTTTTGAACATAGTTAAAATAATCAGTGTGACTCTCCCATAACAAAATGCTGTTTTTCCTTACTATTATAATTTACCATACTTCCTGAGCTACCATCATTCCACAGGAAGAGTTACCATTATGTCTTACAAGACTACTGACTCTTGGATACATATCTATTTGTATAATATTTCAGTAGGCACATCTCTAAGTACCTTTTGATTCAAAGGTAGGAGACCCCTCCTCCATGATAAATCTCCCTCAGAAGAATAGAGATATATCACTTGTCTCCTCTCCACTTTTATTATACAATTATTGGTAATGATATTAAGCTAGACATTACCTAGCTGTTCATTTGAATTCTTTACTTCTTCCCTTAAAATGTTGAGTTCTGGGAAGTGTGAATAAGAAAGGTGCAGCTTTGGGGAGCTTGTGCTGATGAAGCTGCTTCACACTGATTAACAACGTAAAGATACCAGAGCTACAGGCATATATTCTTTGCAGCAACTGTCTTTTTTTTCTTTTTTTTTTTTTTTTTTTCTCATGCAGCTAGTTGCAAATTGCTGGATCACCTTTTCATTTCCTTCCAGGAGATGGTAATACTCTGCCACAGAAAAGAAGTACTGAACTGGAGTTTCCCAAAGGGATTCTTGGAGTATTTTTTTCTTCCAGATATTTTCTGCTCCTCATCTCTCATGACTTTCATTTTCAGACTGGATGATTTAAGCCCTTTGTGCAGTTACATACATGCCAAAATGTCTGCTGTTCTCTTTTGAAGACCAGAAAAGGCACTAGGCTGAGGAGTCAAGTTGGTCCATTAAAAAGCTTATGTGCTTATGCACCTCTGGAGGTAGAAGTAAAGTAAGCTGATATTTTGCATCCTGAAACTTTTAGGTTTGCGCTTTTCCTATTAGATTCATTGTACGAGCTTCATTGTCACTGTATTTAAAATATCCAACATCAGTCACCCTTTTCAAAGGACTGAAGTTCAAAAGAAAATGAAATAGAATATATCCAAAGAGAGGGGCGGATGGTAATATTTATTTACTACTATCACTATTTTTAAAAAGTGAAGATGCACAAGTCACCTTTGCTAATGTAGTTTGGTAGGATACAGGTATGGTTAAGTTTAAGTCTCTAGGTTAAGCTTAGCAATTTCAGATCTCACCTGGTCGGGGGGGAAGGGAGAAAGGAAGGTATACACATTACTTCTTTTCTTATGTGATGAAAAGATGAATATTTCATATTTTAATTGAATGGTTGGAACACTTTATTTTTATTCCTTACTTACTCCTGCGTAATTTTTCACCTCTGTGAATTTTCTGTCAGTTGCTGTCACCCAAACAACTTTGCAACACCTTCTTATTTTGAAAACATTCCAGCCTTCACCAACTTAATAAAGCACACTGTACTGCTCAGGAAGCAGAATAAATGCTTTCTTCTGGCTGCACATAAGTAATAATGATCTCTGAACACACCATGCTGCACAGAATTTTGGTACTCAAGAAGGATGATATACATCAATACACCACAAACTGCAGAGTTTACCTTATTATGAAGATATTTGCAGTAATATGTAGGAATGGAAAAAAATCAAAGGTCAAAAACAAAGATAGAATGAATAAAGAAAGGTTCATGGAGAAAAAAGGTGATTTTCAAATTGATAAGGAGGTTAATATCAGAATGTTTAATTTTTCTCTTCCATTAAGCAATATTGCGGGATAATAATAGAAAATTTAATATTGCATTAAGCAATATTGTAGGATAATAATAGAGACTTTACGGACATTAGTGAGAATATATGTAGTCACAAATTAAACTAATACACACATGTGATCTACCAAAGGGGTGGGGGAAAAAAAAGAAAAAAAAAAAAAGGAGGCACCCAGGTGGAGATATTTTACTTGCTCTGCAGCGCTGTGTCCCAGTGCAGATCCATCTGACAACAGACACAATTCTCAGCCTGTCTCTTCTTTTTTTTTACACAAACGGTAGGGGAAGGAGGGAAGGGGAAGAAGAATCTTCCTGGTGTGTTCTCATTTTTTTATCCCTCTGAATCTTCACACTTGAAACTGGGTCAAATTTATTTGTAATGAAACATACATACATACATATATAGATATATACATGTATGTATGCATGTAAAAACTCATCTCGGGGTGAGGGCGAGGGGCGGGTGCGAGGAGCTGCCCCGGAGCTGCCCCGTGCCCCTCTCCGCGCAGGCTGCACCCCGGGGCCCGGCCCATCCCCGCGGGAGCCGCAGCTCCACGTGGCCCCGCGCGGGGGAGGGCCCCGCGCAGCCCCTGCGATACGGAACCTGCCTCCGGGAAATAAGACAATACGTTAGTGCCCCTCGAAGAATACGAATCTGCAGGAGGTAACAGGCATGCTGAACTAAGTTGTATTTTAATGCAGATGAAAAGTTTAAAAAAAAAAAAAAAAAGGCACAAAATCCCAACACCATCCCTCTTCCACAGTCTTTCATAAACGGTTTAAGGTCTGTGAAGAGCATTTGCGCATCGTTGTGGGGAAGCAAATGATTGCAAATGTTTCTCTTGGAAGACAGTATTGACCAGCATTAAAAATACCTTCGCAAATTAAATCTCTGAGGGATCTATTTCTGGAAAAAAAAATCTTAATTAAAAATAGCGCACACAAACAAAACAGTACCTAAAAGACCCCTCCATCCCACCCCCATCCCCGCTCCCTCCGCCCGGCAAGGCTGTCGGCTGAGCCAGGAGTCTCGCAGCGATCACCCCAGCAATTTTCTGGAGCGAAGGGGGTGGGGGGACTCAGGCTCGTCTCATTACTGCGAGAGACTTTGAGGGCAAAGTAAAAGTGCCCCCCGGGAGCAGCGCTCTGCTGCCGCCGCCGCCGCCGCCTCCGAGATGCTACAGTATCAGGCGGAGAAGAAAAGAGATGAGTTTGGAGTTGATGTACACGCCGGAGCAGCAGTAAAAAGATATAAGATATCGACATGCTCAGCTGCATCTTGTTAAAAGCTTCCTGCGGGTTGGCAGAATGAAATCTTTATTTAAAATACACAAACTATCGTCAAGGGAGGAACGGAAGGGAAAACACTGAAAGGGCCAAATGCTTTGCTTAACCCACCGGTATAAGCAAAAGAGGAGGAGAAGCGCCGAGACTGGCTTTGGGGGGAACGGAATGGGGGGTGCCCTCCTTGCAGCCCAGCCACAGCCGCCACCGGAGGACTCGGTGTCTCCACTCAGCTCTGGAGAGAGACTTTCTCTTTGATGGTGATGATGATAGTTGCTTTGGAGGGGGGAAAGGGACTTAGGAAGAGCAGGAGCATAATTTGTGCACACACTTGGGCGTGAATGGTAGGGGAACGTGCCTCGCCGCCACATCCACGGCAGCGATCTCTTAAGTGGTGGTAATATTATTATTTTATTATTGCCAGCCGGTGGCTTTAAAGGCGCATTATTTTAATGCATTATTAATTGTTTTCCCGGGGAGAGGAGGAAGGCGCGGGACGCGCTTGTTATTATTATTATTATTATTACCAGGAGCGAGCCGCCATCCCGCTCCCCTCGCACATGCCGGGGAGGCGGCAGCGCGCGCTCCCCGCGCGGACACGCGTGGGCCCCCCCACCCCGCCGCCTCTCCGCGCCCCTAGCCGCGGTGCGCAAAGTTGAGCGGGCTGCTCCGCGCGCGCGGCGCCAGCTCCCGCTCCGGCTGCAGCTCCACGGCGGCGCAACCCGGCTCCACGGGCGGCAAAGTTGCGGCGGGGCCGTGGGTGGAGGCGGGGGCAGGGGGTGGGGGCACGGCCGCTGCCAGCCATCAAGTGGCTCGTT
>PTEX01000026.1:4006638-4084197 GCA_003342815.1 Eudromia elegans
CCCTTTCCCCCTTTTCCCTTTCCCCCTTTCCCCTTTCCCCCTTTCCCCTTTCCCCCTTTCCCCTTTCCCCCTTCCCTTTTCCCCTTTCCCCTTTCCCCCTTCCCTTTCTTTTTTTCCATACAATGTAATTATGCTGAAATTTGGTGGGTTTTTTTGTTTATTTCGTTTGTTTATTTTTGCTTTGTTTTGTATTTTCTTCTGAGGTCAGTGATTTTGGAGTATAAGCAGCGCTGATGTGATAAATCTTGTGATAGTAATTATTTTAAGATTTAACCTTTAAACATTTTTGTCTGAAGCAGAAGGTGTTAAATCACTGAATATGTATTTGCTGTGGTTACTTGGATATTATAGTTAAGTGATCAATCCATGAGATATCCTTTCACTTGATAAGGAGTATTGAGAACACTGTTTACCAGGGTTCACTCTAACAGATGGAGGTCTCTGTCTAAAACCTGCCCATCAGGGTTTAGATAGGTAAGAAACTAAACCCTGTTTGTGGCCCACACACATTTTTAATAAACAGAAGATGAAGTGATCTTCAAAAGTTATCATAAAGATCATAAGGAACAGAAAAAGTTAATAAGCAGGAAAAAGGAAGTCCGAGAAAACCTTAGTAACCTTAATCCATATTGGTTCACCTCATCTTATCACCGTGCATGACCTAGGTAATATTCCATCCCTGTAGGGTATTATCTCAGTGCCAGCAAACTTTCACATCTGGTTATAGTGTTTTGATGCCTGCCTTGCACTTTATTAGTTTAGGAAGACAGAACAAAAGTAACATATTTTGCCAAGCTGAAGCTTTCATAATCTAGTATGACTCTGTATCTCTGAGTAGTACAGTATTACAATATAAGTTCAATGTCCTTTGCGTCTGCATCATAGTACAGTTGCGATCCAAATAGAACTTGAGAGACAATAAACAGAGTGGATAATAATTATGATAAGAATAATTGTGATAATACCCTGAGGCTGCCTGGGAGAAAGGCCACACAGAAGTCTTTGGAGAAAATAGAGTTTCTTTTGCTCTATGTGCGAGGAGACAACATGAGAACAGAATAGAACAGAATGAACAACAAAATGTTTTGCAAATGTCATACTAATACACTTTTTATTATTTTTTTATTTGTCTGCTTTACTGCTAAGTTGCGCTTTAGTAGACTTAGGGGAGAACTCAGATGAAAAGGTTACCTTGAAGAAGAAGATTTGCACTTTTTTTTTTTTTTTTTTGGTTGTTTTTGTTGTAACAGTGATTTTCCTCCTTATCTGTGGCAGCTTAATCTCACTGGTGGCTAAAAGCATGGTTTATAGTATCAGTTTCCATGAAAGCAGATATAGTAATTTCCAAAGGACTGCTATATGATCATGGCTAAAATAGTGATAATACTGATCTGAGCACACTTTACCTAAATTTCTTCGAGCCAGAAGTATTATTACTGTCTATGATTTCTGACTGGTCATGATTTTTTGGTGTGTTGTGTTTCATTTCTGGTGCACACGTGGGAACATCGAGTGGTTGTAATGTCTCGTCACATCTCTTATAATTGATTTGAACTGCTACATGGACATTTTCAATTATAGCAAAGTACAATATCACTTTCATCTTCTGTTTCTGTAACAGTGCTTATGTTAGTACTTTTTGGACATCCGTGGCAATGAGAAATGGCAATAGTTCATTATCGTGTGTAGTATAATTGTGAAATCCATTATGCTGACTGAGGAAGTTTGTTCTTAATGACACCATCGATCTACACAGCATTATTCTGCTAATTTTTTTTTAAAAAAAAAGTGTGTTAATTGGTACCACATGTTCTTGGTCAGAAAACTTTCTAAACTTTGATTTAAAGCACACATATGCATTAAGGAGAGGAACAGGCAGCACAGTTCTGCTTGGGTTAAGGTGAAAACTGATGCACAAATACCTTTTGCCCTCAAGAATTTTCCAAATAAATATTTGGTCCATCATATGGCTTTAAGTTAGTATTTATCCTGATCATCTTTAACAGAGGACACCTATAGAAGCACTTACAGTGACAAAGACACTAGAACTGATTTGAAATCCTGTATCTCTTTAGCCTTGGAGGTGGCCTGGCCATGTCACTCAATGACAATTCCTGTGGAGTGAAATGAGAAGAGCCGATGCTGAGAACTTTAGCAAAAAATGTTTTTGTCATGGAAGTTTTGAAATATGATGGCCATTTGACCTTTAACGCTCTCTGGAATGGGTCAGAAGAGAGAAGGATAACTCAGTACAAACTTGTGAAAGATATCTTGTTGTGTTTGCTTATCAGCAAATTTTGGTCGACTTCAATGAAAATAGGTAGTGATGTGGGAAGGTGCTCAGTGAGATCACCTCTCTTGCACTTTCTTCCTTGACTGGAAAAGAATAAAAGTTAGAGTTAAGTGTCAGGGAGAGGGGATGAGGGAGAGTATTTTTCCACAGTCTGTCCTTTAAAGTAAGTGTAAATCTTCCTGAACATCCTTTTACAGAAATGCTTTCTGTATAATATATATATACACACACACACATGCATGCATGCGTAGAGTCATAAATAAAATTTGTATGTATAAAATATACACACACTTCATTCTATTTGTAAAACACACTTTTGATTTAGTGCCTAAATAGGAAAAAAAAAAAAAACCAAAAACCTTGACATGTAAGTGTAATTTGATTTTTATTCAGTGATGCCTTGTAGGAATGAAAAGTGGTAAAATCTGAAAACAAGGTTTTAAGCAGTTTGGTAAGTGTCTATTCCTTGTTACTTAAAAAAAAAAAATCCATCTTTCAAGTATGACAGATGTGCTCAGGCACCAGTGGAACAGGACTTGAAGTGTTAATTGGATTATATTTCCCTCGATCCCACAATGCATCTCTTTTAATCCCTGCAGCCTTTTGCTTGCCCATGGAGAGACCACTGTATATTTTCAGTTGTAAATGAGAAAACAGAAGTGGTAGGGAGTGCCAGATTGGGCAGTTTTCTAAAGCAAACATATCCACTAGGGAACAGCGTGGAACTGCTAAACTGTTAAACTGTTCTAACAAGTACCAGTTTGTGTCTTCCATCAGTAAAGATTTTGCAGAGAAAGCAGTGGACAGGAACATGACGGAAGGGATATTTCTCTCACCCTCCAGCCCCCATCCCCAGGATCAGAAATCAAATATCTCTGTCTGTTTTTGTTGCTTGTTTGTTTTCTTTTTCCTGTTATCAGTTTTGTATTTTATTTTAAAATCTTGACTGATTACAATTGCACAAGGCAATATCGTTGGTCAACATCCCAATAGACATAAGCAAATCCTATCTCCAGAATACATTGAAGCAAAAAACTAAATTATTCCATTGCACACTATGAGAAAATGCATGGAGAAAAAAGAGAATAATTATTTTCTCAAAAATATTAAACTGGAGTTTTACTTCAGCTATATATTCTACTTTCTTACTACTCTTGTAATATAAAATAACTTCTGTATGCACTTTGGGGAGGTTTTCTGGAAATACTATTCTCCTTATTAGAGTTTTAGGATTAGGTAAAATACAGAGGATATCTCCACAGTTTCTGTGCTGCATAATCCAAATTGACACTACCATAAATTTCTGTTATTTTAATGATTAATTATTTGCATTACACCTTTCCGTGGTCATCAGAAGTTATTTTTGTATGACAAGAGCCAAAGTGATATTTACATATGCATTCCAGGAAAGACTGACACATGACATGCAATTATATATTTATTAGCTATGTGATCATTGGAAACACTACGAAAGTGACAACCAAAATAAAGAGGTAAGAGAAGCAGATGTGTTATTAAAGGTAGCAGTGTGAACTAAGCAATTCTTTTTTTGTGTGTTGGGTTTATCAAAAACATGCAATGGAGAGCACAGGTTAGATGTTATAAAATAAGATGAAACAGCAACACCGCAATAAATTAATGTTGTATATGCAAATCTGAATATTACTAAAAAAGACTAGACTCTATGTTAATTACAGGACAGATGGGACCAGACAGAGTTGCTAGTGCCTTGCTGGTGCATGCTAGCCAGAATACGTTTTCACATGCCTCCTTTTTACCAGTTCATCATCATCTAGAAAACAAAGTAGTCAATTAAAGTTAACTGAGTTTTGAACGAGTGATTTCCTCTTTTCTTCCCAAAATACATGGTGTGTGTCAGGACACAAGTGGGTCTTGGAATGGATCTGGGGCAAGTGCTGAAGATGTTCTTTCAGACTACAAGCACGGTGAGAGAAAGGGAAAATGTAAAGAGAACCCCCCCAAAAAGCTGAACACAGCAAAAATAACAACAAAATCTGCAGAATACTGCAAAAATAACCACACAAAACATTATAAAGTTCAAGCAATTGCTTTTTATCATCCTTGAAGATGTCAGGCAGGTGGTGTGGTCAGAGGTGTATATTAAACTGCTAACTGCTTTGTTTGCTGGCAGTGTCTCTGGATATGCCAAACCCCAGTGCCTGGCCCACTAATCAATTTATTAATTAAATGAAAGTATATGAGTATATTGATAAGATTTATAAAAGTTTATTAGGTAGATGGTCTTAAAAAACATTCACATTCATGTGAAGCATCTAGAAAAGATAGAAGCTACCCTGAAAGAGAATAAAGTCTTTCTTTTGCAGACTTCCTCATTAGCTCTGTTCTAGAAGGACCATAAAAAGAGCATAATCTTAATTATGAATATTACTAACAGAAACCCCTAGGAGTATTTCAGTAGGATAACAGTTCGATGGCCGTAATTATTTCAGAGATAAATACCTGTCTTGATATCTGTTCCAGAAGTTTGGACCCTCTACTTAGAAATCTGAGAAGAAAATTATAGATCTTTCTGGTAACCAGTTAGATAGGGACACTAATTTTTGTGGCTACTCGGTCTACATCATGAAACACTACAGTCATTCTCCATATATAAACACTGTATGGAGAAACAACCAACCAAACAAAATCAAACAAATAAAAAAATCATCACCAAGGTTCATGAGCTTTTGGACTTTATATTTAGAAAGAAATAAGGGCCAAGTCCCTAATTCTGCTAATGAAAACCCTCGAGTGATTCAAATATTTGTACAGAATTAATGAGAATTAATTTAATTCTTGATAATATAGAAGAACAGAGAAGAAGACTGTGAATTGAATTTATAATTTGTCAAAATAGATTAAATGTTATTAAATGTTTATTATCACTGAAATGTTTGTTCACTGCTTGTGGGTCAAACTCTTGTTGCTTGGTCACGAGCCCACGTAACATCAAGTCTGTCGATTGACAGGTTCCATTTAAACAAGGATGATTTTTTAGACTTTTTCTAATTCTTGTATGAAAGCAAAGTTCAGGCTGACTGTTCAAGAAACAAGTGATGCATGAAAGAATGCTCTAAACAGAACTATTGACTCTTCTTGGTTTCAGATTGTGATGACTTCGAGCCTTGAAAATACTGAGGATATTTTTGTAATATGGCATCCATGTTCAGGTTTCAATCACATTTAATTCTAGAGGAAAACTTCCTATAATCTTCCATGAAAGTAATATGAAACTCAAAACATCACCCAGAAAGACAAAAAGCTGTATATATGTATTGATAAATATTCTGAATAGAATGGTATCACATATTTAGTTTAGGTTTTGTTGTTGTTTGTTTTACTCCATATTGCTTTGTCTGGAGAATATTTATTTGGCTGGATGCTATCTATTCTAATTACCTTTTTAATTTAAAGATATCTCATTTACGGGGGAAAAAAATACAACTTTAAAAAGTTACTGACATGTTTTTTATCTTAAAGTATATATTTTTTATAACTAGAAATTTATGTAACACTGGCTCTTACTTTGAGAACACAGATTATAATTCTCCCTTCTCTTAATTTATACGTGGAAATTGAAGTGCTAATTAAGATTTTAGTTTCAACTGAATTTCTTTCTTATGCTAGTATTGGAAGACAATTTTTTGAAAAATATAACTGTGAAACATGGTTAAATTAGTATTTTCCTACTGAGTTTGACATATGGTTTTAATTTTAAATTATGAAAACCAGCATTATTTAAGTAATTACACCAAACTGTTCTATGACATTGGAAGAGATAACTATTCAATGTTATTTTTTATTATAATTATTTACTTTCACAATGTAAAAAGCAAGATCTTTGTATGCTCACAATGGTAAAGCAAGGACATTTTTTCTTCTAATATGGTGGCTTATTAAAAGTATTTGTAAGTTTATTCAGTATGGAGATGCAAAAGTGTTTTATTCATTACTTTCTAAAACTTTCAAAATATTCTAATGCCTTCTTGATCAATAATTCTGGCAATAATGTGACTTATAGCGCTAAAATATCTTCTACCCAGTGATTATGAGTTAAGTGGGCCAATTATAAAAGGTTATAAACCATCCTTTCAACTTAACTGGTTAGTCAGTGAACGTCAGAATTAAAATTTTGAATTTTGTAGTTCCAAATTGGGGTGAAACTATCCATCCCATTATATGATACAATTTACTAGTCTATTTGAAACACTTCTGTTTTTAATGTATCTAGGAATCATTCCATTTTAATTTTTAACCTTCTGTTGTTAAAGGCTTGAATCTTGTGTTTACCCAGAAATACCTTTCTCTCTGTAAATGAAGATGAAAAATATCATTTTGGATTTGGAAAACACACGTTCTTACTCTGGTATATATAGTAGAAGTGTTTCTGGCATAGACTTTTTAAAAAATATATTTATAAAAGAGATAAATTAGCAAAAAGTTGCTGTAAATAATACCAGGGACAATGCTTGAAATATTTTTCATAATGATAATTTTCTTATTCTTCAAATTTACTCAGAGGATTTTGAGAAAATCCCAGAGCTGAGTATGTAAATTTTAAATGAAATATCAATAATCTTCTAATACTTTCTCCAGCATTTTAAGTTGTCAGTGTGTACTGAAAGCTTGTTTCTAGGTGAGTGGATTTTTGTTGTATTTTTATCTTTAAAAAATATTATTAATGAAGTAGTAGCTATAGACTGTGAAGTGTGACAACAGTTTTTCAGACCATGTCCAGATAATTTACCAATTGTCCACTTGTATATTGGAGGTAAAAATGTAATATGACGTTATTACGATGAAAAGTTGAAGGGAACCAAAAAAAAATGGAAGAAACAATGAGGAATAGAAGAAGGAATGATATATTGTATGGTTTTGTTAGGAGATCTTTTCCTAGAATAATGAATACTTCTTTATTTTGATTCTAAAGGTTTATACAACCTAGAGACAGGTACAGCTGGATAAAAATGAAATTCATCCTTACAAGGAGAAGGAAGGCCATGTTGTCAGTTCTTTTTAAATAAATGTAATTCAAAAGAATAAGATCTGTGGAAGAAAGAAAAGTGTGTTTGTGCCATTGAGATGTGCATATATGTGTGTGTGTGAGAGAAAGTGAGTTCATGCATATATGTGTATTCAGTCTGCTCTCCCCTGCATGTGCTTATAAATCCTTGCAAATGTGTATTTGTTTCAGTTTCTTTCTTTCTTTTTTTTTAAAAAAAATACAAAAAATAAAAAAAATCAGTGAAATATATACTCATATCTGCAGTTATAGCCCTCTGGGTTTCTGTTTTTTTTTTTTTTGCTATAGCTAGTACAGTCTCTAATCTATTTGATAAAAGGATTATTATAACTAAGATAGAAGCATAAGATGGAAGATTTAATGAAATTAAAGTTTTAATAAACGTGAAATATTTTGCTGTATCTGATGACTTGTCATGTAATACAATTTCCTTATATCCCCCAATGCAGGATTCTAAAAAGGTAGGGAATTAGATCATGCAAAATGGATAAGCAAGGTAGATACAGTTTTTGAAGAAATCAAGATGTCTGTTGATAGTAAACTGGTGTCTTAGTATGAAGCTCAGTAATAATGAGACATTTCTTTACTATTACCATTACTATTATTTTATACTAACATTTGCTCTGGATTTTATCTATTCTTCTCAACAAGAAAAAGAAAGACCATGGTTCAAAGGAGGTGAGAGAGCATCTAATCTCAACCTAGACTTTATTCTTTGATAAGGCAGGAGATAATGAGAGGCCAAACCATTTTACAATTCCTTTCCCTCCCTTTCTTGATCAGTGAATAAAAAACTATCAGACTTTATTTCTTGCAATTATTATTTAGCAATTCTTCACATGCTACACTCATCATTTAAAGTGAATGATTTGTTTTTATTCATAGCACGTATTTTTTATGATTAAAATAGTGTTTGTGAAATTAGATTATTAAATTAATCTCATCTGATGTGCCTAATGTTGTTCATAATCACTGTTTTATCCACTCCATCAAATATCTAAAGCTTGAGTGTTTTTTAATTATTTTTTTCACCCGAACTCACACCTCTAGACTCAGACTCTTTTTTTTTTTTTTCTTTTTTTTTTGGTAATGATTAAGCATGGAAAAATGTATTCTAACTGCTGTGATGAAAAGTTCATGAAATATTCAAAGAAGACCTTGCCATATGACTTTGCCATGTGTTACATTTGTAGCTTGCAATTCTATGGGATATTAAATTGCTTTCTGCCATATTTAATTGCTCTAATATATTTAAAGAAATATTCATTATCATTTTTTCCCCCAGTTTTCCTGTTTCTACACAAATCCATTCATAATATACTCTTGTTTATTATTTTAAAATTCAACTTTTATTGCCTTACCTTTGTCAACATTAAGTTCCAGTTTCTACTTGTCAACTTGGTTACAGAGAAAATCAGAATTCATTTAAACTCCACTTGTTACTTGCTAAGTATGCAGTTTTCCACCAAATGTTGTAAGATCAGCAAATTTAGCAATCTAGGTAATTTATAAAAATTAAGAACAGCAGAAGCTGTAGTAGAGATGACCCTAGTAAAACCTCGCTAGGTATTCCTGTGGTCAGCACTTCTGGGTGTGAATATAGCATTTCTTTACAGCCTTAAACACATTTCAAATCATCTTAAGAAACTAGTATAGACTGTTGTGTAAGAAGAGAGCTGAACTTTAATCTGCTTTTGAACAATAGGCTCAGTCAGCGTATTCCTGAATTTCCTTATTTTAAGACAGTGACACTAAAACGTATCCTACCAGGAATTATCTAACATGATAAAAAAATAAGTTACCTGTTAAAAATTATTTTCTTGAATCATAACTTAAGGAGGAGCAAGTTGTATCCAAGCTCTTTTTAGTGCTTCTGTGTTTGTTCTATAACGTTAACTAAATAAATGGTTTATATTACCCCTTTCCATTTCTGTGTCAATATCCTCCAGAAACCTTTAATTTAAGTTTTAATTATTTATAAGTTTATCCAGTAATTTATCATTTTACAAAGATATGTATTAATACAGGGCATGATCCTAGCCCTATCCATTTTCCCACTGTAGTTATCTAAAATGCATTGCTTTATATTTCAAGTATAGTGTTAATATATTTGGTGGTTTAGAATTCACTCTTTTTTGTTTTAGTACTTAGGCATAAACTGGCATATTTTACGTACATACATACACACTTTTACTCTCCCCCCTCCCTTCATTTGAGTTTTCAATTCTAATCCTTTGTTTTCCTCTACCCTCCCATTATTTTGCAGAGGAGAGCTGTATGTCACCACCTTGTGCACCCATGAAAAATTACATTCTTGCTAGGGAATTTTTCTTCCTTAGATAACACACGTCTCTCCTTAACTGTGCCAGGTGGACAGGAGGAGGCGGGTGCCACTTCCCTAGTTCAAGGGAGAAACCCATGATCTGCCACATATCTCCACCTTGCTGAATATTTGATTAGACAAACCTGGAATCTCTGACTTGTTTTCATTGCTGGTATTATGGCACGATGATCAGATGCCAGATTTTTTTTAATATATGTATTGGTATATAAATATCTTATACATATACATATTTATATTGTTATTGGCAGGCTTTGAGAGGATGCAGAAAGGTAATGAGACTGACTCCTTCACACTGGCCATTGGCCACAGCCAGTGTGGACATCCTAAGCTGGGTGAGATAATCCTTCACTTCAGAATAAATAAATAACTTGATGGGAGAACTGAGGAAGTAGGACACTCCTGTGTTGCATGAAAGCTCTATGATCTTATTGCTTATGGTGAGACTGTGTTGATACGGAACCTTCCCTTGTTTTAGGAGCTAGCACACAGATTTATTTTTGTCCTATAAGCTAGACTCAAGCGGAAAGGAAAAGTGAGACTCTCTCCACTATCTGAAAATGTCTATTGTTAGCACAAAGTCTGTTCTGCATCAACAGCAGAATGACTCTATCTATGTAAAAATCATAGCAGAGGCTGAAGTAGAAAATGATTAAATTTGAGCTAAATTAAAAAATGTTGATTTTCACTTAAGGAAAAGGATGATTTGTATATTAAAATAATACCAAGCAATTGTCTCCCTCTGCACCAGTAAGACTGAGCATTCTCACAATTTAGAGAGAGAATAAAACTCTGGCAGTTTTAAAAATAAATTCTGGAATGTCAGAATCGGCTTCTCAGATGGAGTGGGTGTGTTCATTTACAGTTTAGTGTACAACAGAGATAGTGAGGGCTAAAAAGTCATCCACAAATCATGAAAACATGAAAATCCATCTCCTAAGTTATAGAATCAGATATATTTCCACAATATTTGAGCTGTAAAGAACCTAACCTTGATGCATCTTTCCTGTAAGAACGTCATGACCCTATGATGGTAGACCTCATTTCCAAGCAAGGCTAGCCAGTCCAGTGATGTTTAGAAAAGAAGTTGTAGTGGCCTTGTTCATTACATACGAGAGTGAACACATTCAATTTAATTATAATACTACATTTACTCTGTTAGTTGGAGCCAAATGCATGTTTTAAGCTCCCATATCACATACTGCAAAATTTAAAACATGGAATGAAACTCCTATTTCATTATTCAGGTGTCTTTATTGTTATGAAAGGTAACAGCAGCAGGGTAGTTCAGTTAAGCTTCCATTTAAGTGCTCTAGTACACTTAACAGAATTTTTATTTCACAAATATATAGTGTTGGTCAAATATTTAGTGTAAAAATGTGTTTTGAAGGGGAAGGTAAGTGCTTATGTTAAAAATAAAAAGGAGATTCACAAAGAAAAAAAATCCAGAGGGCAAGAAAAGAAACTTCGTAAAGTTGATTCAGTGCTTTCTAGGGAGTTGTAGGGGAAGAGGTGAACCCAATTTTTCATAAACACTATGATCTTCAGGTTTTTTTTTTCCCAGGATTCAAAAGAGTCAAATGTTCACATGAAAAGCCCAGATGACTTGACTGCGATATGAGATGTACCTACATCTGCTTCCAGCATCTGTAATAAAGTTCACCGTGTTACTTTTATGGAGGCTGTCTTTGAAAGAAAACTATACAAAGTGCGTAACTAGTTGCTGTTCCACTTTTCTGTAAATTCATAGAAAATCTGATAAAAGATACTAATCAAACTCCTGTTTACTAAGAAAAATAGGCATTCATTTTTAATTTGTTTAGCCTACTACAATTTGACTAGGTAATGTACATTTTTTCCCTCCATTTATCCATCTGTCCGTTATGTATCTATCTTGTCTTTGAAATGGAATGAGAAAGAGACTGTTTTGTAGCTCTGGAACATATGGACTCTTTCAAACCTCTGCTTTACTTACTCTGGCACTGCCTTCATGTTTCATAGTCTATTGCACCAGTTGTTTTCAGACATGATTTCTACAGCTTTGGTGTGATACAATTGTTTTAAAAGAAAGAGTCAGCCTGCAAGCTTTCTTTTTTTCCAGGGACCATGTCATGTTCCTTTGATGTATTTTTTGACCAAGAATAAGTAAGAAAAAAAAAAATTAAGTATTTTGAGTGTTTTAGGATAAGATACTGGCCTTCAGTGAAGGTAGTGTAGCTTTTGAGTCAGGAGCTGTTGTGTATTTTGGAATTTGCATTTTTACTGTTTGCATTTTTTTTGAAACAAGCTCAGTTAGTTTGTTTCCATGCAGCCCATTAGTTTTTAAGCACTGTATTCAGCTCTCTAGTGAAAAAGCTTTGTTTTGATTTTTACAAATTATTAGTGGGAGGAGAGGTTTTGGGGAATCTGAATCCTGGTTCGTCCTTTAGAAATAGGCTACGGAACTTTCTGCTGTCCATCAAAAAGATGATGATATGACATAGACTTTTCCAGCAACTGCCCATCAAAATGACAGATAGAAGATTCTTAAGAAAATAAGAATAAATCCTCTAGTACTTGCAGTTACTATTGCTAAATCATTCACATCCCTTTTTCTTGATACTAAAAATTCTTATGAGATATCATTAGACTGTTACAACTTATAATGTAAAAATCAATGCAGTAAGAAAATTAAATTTTACTGAGAGCCTTTAGGCAAAATGCAATGTGAAAATGCATTTTAGGTTCCCTTGTGGTTCAGAGGAAAAGGAAGAAATGGAATCTAGGTTAACTGTCAGCGCACAGCAGTTTTTAGAAGCCAGCACAACAGCCTGTGAACTAAATTCTTTCTTAATGTATTTCTTCCTTGATTACTTAATAATGTGAAAATAACCAGCTTAATCTGATCATTTAAAAGGTCAGAAGTCTCTTCTACCCTTTTAAAAAAGCCAGTCTTTGGTCAAAATCAATGAGTAGATTCATCTTCCCAGGAAGAGGATTTAACAGAAGGAAAACTGATTCATCTACTAAGGTATACGGCAATGACATCTGAACCCCTGGAGAGACAGTGAGAGTGAGAGTAGCTAAAGTGGAATGAGGTGATTGTGCTGTAATCAAAAAGAAGTCGATCAAAGCTGCCAACAAGCTCTTGTGGAGAAGTGACATATATACTACATTTGGTGTACTTTGTAATCACTGTAAGTGGTCACTGTCTCTTGCTGGCGGAAAGATATGGCAAACACAAGTTGAAACACATTTCAATTACAGATTTAAAGGTTGTCATTATGGATTATTATTATTATTATTATTATTATTATTATTATTATTATTATTATTATTATTATTATTATTATTATTATTTTTCCCCCAAAGTCTATACTTTGAGTTCACTATTTTAAAGTAAGAGAAATGTTCCTAATAATTACCCAGTTTAGGCAGTAATTGTCCGTGCTGGGTTTACAGGCGCAAAAATTCAGGGCAGTCAGAATGCAAGTTAGAAGACCCTTAGCCTCTATTGTTAAAGCACATGCATTTTTATTATATGTAAAGTATAAATATATTTTAAAAAAAATGAGTGGAATAGTCATTCTTAATTTGGTGATATAAGCATGATTAATTGGCTTTATGAAGCACCTTCATAATTAAGCTCTATTCAGCAGCTAATTTCTCAATATTTTTTTTCCAACTTTGCCAATTTTTCAAAGTAAATTGAACTAGTAAACTATCTGGGACATAGTTTATACAGACACAAGCGCACTCCTATTATATGTTCAGTCAAGAAACATACTCCTGCTCTCATAGAATGTATATATGTACTATGTGTGCTTATGTATATAATTAATATGTATAAAATGCAGACACGTGTTTATACACACACATTCACTCATTAAAAATCTTGTCTGAAAGAATTTACTTTTTGCACTTCTGATTTCTGAGGGTGACACTGAATGTTTTGGCAAAATGTAATATGGCTTCAACTTTATTTTTGAACAAAAATATGAAAAATTGGGGAAAAAGGCTGTTACTTATGAGTTGAAGAAATTGTGCTTTAAATTGTGCTTTAAAGGGAAAAAAATAGAAAACTCTTTACTATGTGTGTATATTTTACAAAGATTAATATTCATGCTAATACGAGCACTTAATAGCTCTTCTGAGATTTCTTGGAATTACTGTGCTGACGTATGATCTCTTAAAGTTTATTTTTTAAAATGGTTAATTTGAAACTAGAAGTTCAGACAGAAAATGTGTTTATGAATGTGTATGTGCTTATCAGTTACTATCTCCCAGACTTTTCTTTGGGGACTTAACAACCTTTACTGGTGAAAAGTCTCTCTAATCTCTTTCGTGTAATATATAGAAAAAAAAATATTTTTAGCAATCTCTAAAACATAAATCCAAATCTGTTTACACAATCAAAATGCAAGAGAAGACACCTATTCAGAAAGGAGTATCCCATCCACACGAAGATCTCAGTTCTTTCTAAATGGAAGCTTTGCTATGGTCATCTAAGGTGCTGTGCAAGCTCAGGTTTGATGGACTAACTAGCTTGCTGACCTTCCTGTCGGAGAATGGAAGAAGGGTAATGGATGTGAAAGGAAAATGCATGAATAGTCTTTTTTGTCTCAGGTTTTGACAGTCTAACTTGTGTTTGACAAGACAAAATAAGCCTGCAACAGACACTGCTGTGAACAGTACACAGAGAATATAAATAAATATTTCTAAGATTTAAATTCATCATGCAGAGGTATCCTCATTGTTATCAGTAAGAAGTAACTTGCATAAGTCTCATTCTCTTTAAAGAAAACATGTGCATTTTTAGGAGCTTTCTGTCTTTCTCTTTTCACCCAGAAAGGTAGAAGGGCATCCTCCAAACGGTAATTATATGTCCCACCACAATTTTCTTCTCATATTAAATCTATTGAGTGTTTTCTTGCACCAGTAGGAAAATAGGCTAAGGTAATATATGTCATCATTCTTCCTTGACTTCACAGATTTTCCCTGTATTTGGGGAGGGAGGCTGCATGAGTCTCAATGCTGTACTCTTGGTTTGTCTGTGCTCAGGAGGAATTGGGGAAAGATGGCTATTCATAATTCCACATTTGCATTTTTTTTTTCTGTCGTCTCTGTTAAGTGGAGGTGAAAAGTGGTGCTGAATATATAGCACCTCAGGGTGGTGTGTTTCTGAATAAGCCATGCGTAGGAAGGAATGCAGCATTTCTCTAAATCTTCCCTGGGAGAGATTTGCCATGAGAAAAGGCAATCTAGTCCATTAAGAGGTACTTGCAACCAGGACTAATGTCCTAAATTAATAAGGTCTTTAAGTCCATTATACCATCTTTGGATGTAGTGGCAACAGTTTCCAACCTGTAGCTATTATTGTAATACAGATCACTATTAACAAAAATAGTTACAGCTGCACTAATAGAAAAAAAGCTGAATATTAGAATCTGAAAGTAAGTCACTTCATAATCTTTCCATTCTCCCCTCTTACTGTTAAAATGTAATATGTTGTCCTAGTATACTGCATCAGTTAGCTATCATTATTGTGATGCACATTACTAGTGCCAAAATACACTTTTATATAACTTCTTTAAATTCTTGTTGAAAATGCTATGCATACATGTACTGAGTTCTTTGTTTGAGAACCTCTACTTCAGCGACTTCAATGAGAGTTGCCTTAGAGCCATGTGCTTGTCTGGAGATGAACAAATTTCTCTACAGAGCCACCGAAGGGGTAGATCTTATGAAAGATTATTTCACCTATAGGAGCTTCTGTGAATTAAAAGAACCCCTTTTACATATACCAAATTACACAATTCTTCAGACTGATAATGTCTAGAGAATTTGAGAGAGAACATCTAAATAAGTGTTGTGCTGCCTTGCTTTCTACTCTTGATTTGTAAATGAAACTTTTTTTCTTTAAGAGGTGTAAATCTGTTTAAACTATCACATGCCTAATGTATTGTACACCCAATAGTTCTGACCTATTTTCTGTGAAATCAATCCACAGAAGATTTGCTTCTCTGTAGTGATATGAAGCTATTTAAAGAGAAAAAAAAAAGAAAAAAGAGTAAAGAGAAATCATGGTAGTTGAAAAGATGAATTTAATTTACATGGATTTTTTAGAAAGATGCTTTTATTCTAGTATGCAGCAATTGGAAGAATACTAAGCAACTTGGGTATACTAATATCAACAAGGACCTAGCAATGTCACTTCAAGACAGTGGTCTAGGTAGCAGTTGTGGATCTTTTGAAAGGTAATAAGCACCCTCATTCTATAAAAAAACAAGGAGGCACGCATAGAGGTTAGGCATTGACTTTTGAATCTCATCAGCTTTATGATACTTTTTTTATAGAATTTTTTAATATTAAAAGGAAAGAAATGGAGGTTTAATACGTTACAAGTGTAGTGCCAAGCTTTATAACGACTGAAGAAAGAAAAATGATGAGTAATTACTGTATTAGTACAGAACATTATGTTCTCATGTAAATATCTAGTAATCAATGCTAAGAGGAGTACCTGTTTAGCTCTCACAGATAACAAAATGTTACTGTAGAAAGCAGCGATTCTGCTCGGCAGATTTTTAAAGCAAAGGTGACCAGTACTTTTTTTTAAAGACCGAAACTGGTGAGTCCGCAGAATAGGTTTATCCTGATGTCATGCTGTCATGCTGATATTATTTTAGCTGAAATCACTTATCTAGTGATAGATCCACAATGAGCACCACCAGCCAGACCACATAAGTAAACAACCAATGAGTTAATGTATAGTACACATTGATGGTAGAATTTCTGATTTATAGTATGGCATATATTGGTATGATAAAAATACATGAGCATGAGATAGTTTCTTTTATGACTAGTACTTATAGAGTTTAAATTTATTCACAGGAAAGCACTAAGAGGTGCATTTTAGCAGCTGCACTAAATGTCTCAGAACAATGTTTCTTTTAGCAGTTTTCAGAACACATCAGTTCTGTTCATGATATACGCATCAAAGATTTAAACCTCTGTGCCACATTTCCATGTGAATTTGACAATGAAGAAAGCAAAGCTGGTGGGAAATAACTGCAGTTCAAACTGCACTTCAATCTGTGCATTTTAAACTGTTCTGCTGTTCCACAACAACAACAAAATAACAGAGAAGAAAAGAAACAAGTCCTTCATTGGCTTGCACTTCACCTCTTGGTAATGTAATGACAACTGACCTAATAAACATCATAGATTGAATCCTCTTAAAATCGTAAAGGCATTTGATTTCTTTCCAGTGACAAAATGATTAGATAATTTTGAGGAATTTTTGGCATGCTAGTGTTAGGAGTAAAATATTTAGGAGCAAAAAAGGATATTAGCGGATATCTAAGCTTCTTATTTAAGCACCATTTAAGTAACATAACTGGAAAGTACAATAGCACATGTTCTCCACTTTCCTTCACTTTTGAAAATATATATTTTACATGTGGGTCTAAAAGCTTTATGTATATGTATATCGTATATATATATATATATAAAATATTACACTATTTTGTTCAATTTGTAACATCTTTTCCTTTTAGGCACACAAGAGAACTTGCAGTTCATTTTTTATGATGTAGGTGTAGGTGCATTTAACTTCATAGAAAATCAACTGAGTACCTTTTCTTGTGGATATATCTTAAACATCACTTTTATTTCTCGAATGAAGTTATTCATAGAACTTATGTTAATCATAGAACTGCTGCTAAAATTTGACTCACATGATAATACTTGAAAAATTAAATGCAAGTAGTAAATTTTTCTGTTCTTCTAAAAGTCCAAATTATACCACTTTTCCTGTCACTTAATTCTTTATTAGATTTTTTTAGATAAACCAATTTTGTTAAATATATTTAGTTAATTTTTTATTCCTTAGTTTAGTAATACATAGAAATGTTACTGTTACACAGTTAAAGCATTTGTCATTTGTACTCTTTCTTTTTCCTAGAATACTTGCTTGGAAGTAGAAGAGTATAAGAAGGAAATAGTTGACAGTCATGAATCCCAAGCTTTACCTACTGAGAAACTTTTCGTAGAAGATAATGAGCAAATTGTGATTGTATGGATTTTGATGGACTTTTCAGGCTTTGCTCTCCCTAGGCTTATGCACATTGTAGGCACAGTAGCCATGTACACAGAGATCCTAATGAGAATTTGAATTTACCTACTTTTTAATAAGTTTTATTATCAGCCCTCAGGAAGACAATAACCATAACTCAAAATTGGTTACAATATTGTGGCAGTGGCATAGGTGTAATAACTACTAAAAACAGTGACCTTCTGCCCCGTACATTGCTCAAGTTAGTATGACTCTTTTCTGCTCTATCAAGGTGAAGCTGACATGAAGACTTTTGAATGTTCCCTAGTATCTTGCAGGACTGGCTTTTCCTAGATTGAATTTAGATATTTGCCAATACTTTAATTATAATTTAATCCAAAAATCTGCTTGGTTAAAAATAATTGTTCTCTCTCATTTACTAATTGTGTGTAACACCAAAAATAAAATACCGGGAAGTTGAGCAATTCTGTATCGTTATAAATGCTATTATCTGTACAGTACTGTGAAGTGCATATGGTAGTACATAGCTATTGCATGTTTTTCAGACACATAATTAATTTGAACTTGTTCAGAGTTTTCTGATTGCCCTCAGACTTAGGAAGAAAAGGATCACTGTAGGTTTAAATTAAGTGGAGCAAGGTGGCAGCTTAGAAAAGTTTGCTCATTGACCTGTCATGAAGACAGACTGTTTTGTTATCCAGGTTGCTGGTAGTTTCTAAACACTTAAATGAAAGTGACAGCTTCTACTCTAATGGTCAGAAATAAAGGTACTGTGGTAGTAAATTGATACCACTTCAAATATCTATTTGGATTTTGTAGTGCCTTTTTTTTTTTTTTATTAAAGCAGAGAAAAGAATGCTTATCTTTCTAGCTTTGTTTATTTATTGCTTATCAGAAAAATTACACAGGCACTATAAGAGAGAAACAGGGGAAAAAGTGCCCAGTTGTTTCTTTTGTATAATTTCTATCAGAAAGACAGAGATTTTTTGGGATGAAGTATTGTTTCACATTTGCTTGTAATGACTTTTATTAGAAACTCTTAAGCTCATAAAAGTATAATTTGTTAATCACTATCAAGGACAAGTACAAAAGGTTCCTCATTGGAAAATAAGGATGAGAAATGGTACATACACAGAAAAAATCTGTTTCATACATCTCTCTCTTGTCTAGGGCATAAAAATACCCATGAAATAAGTATTTCGTTTTAAAATAAATGTGAAAGATACAGAGATAGAAACTGGGCTCTGCTCCCTCCTCCTCTCTGTCTTCCTTAGGCCAGTAAAATAACTGTTTTGTAAATAGCATACAAATTACTAGAACTATGAAGCCATGCAGATCCTTGTGGGAGAGAGACCTGGAGTAAACTGCATACATAGGAAAGTGGCAAAAAGGAACATCTCCAGTGAGAGAATTCCCAAAACTCAGGTAAGCTCCTGGAGAAGACTGACCAGAAGAGACATTTGTGTGTGTTTTTCTACCCTTGAGAATAAGTAGCTTTGAAGATGCATCGCACCAAGCAAATTCTATCTCCAAAAGTTATGGACCAGTACCATTAAAATCCTTAAAATGAATGGGACTCAAATGACCTTTTATATTTGTTTCTATATTTTACATAGCTGACACATTTCTTTTCTGCACATATCTTTCCATATGGTGTATGCTCTCCAAGAAGGCTCTATGATAAAAAATATCTAAAAATAATTAGCAAGATAAACAGCAAGAACTGAATGGCAGATGCAAAGCAAACCTAGACACTGAAAATTATTTTTAAGCCCCTTCTTATTTATACAACATATAAAGAAATCTCTCTGCTATGTAGGCATAGTAAGACTAATGATTTTAAGAAAAACTTCATTTTGTGGATTTAAATCATTGCTGAGATTTAATAAGATCAAGTGTCTTTACTATGCAAATCTTACAGATGTGTTTAGTATGTTATTCCTTGCTTCTTGTCATTGAGGCCATTTATATTCCTGCAAAAGTCTCTAGAATAATGTGCTTCTGAGGAGACTGTATCAGCACAGGTTTTAATTAATGCTGATGATAAAGTAGTATTAAAGATCACAATCCAAACTATGAATGTGAAGAGTTTTAAAAAAATGCATAATCAGCACAATTCAATCACTGGATAATACAGTAGTCTTTGTCTTAAAAGTAGTAGTAGAGAATAAGTCTTTTTTTTCTCTGGCAATCAGACAATAGTGCATTTTTGTACTTTCCTTTTATGAGCTTTCTATGCTTGGCACTGTGGAATGGGCTACAACTTCCGTCGTGTTCTTGTATTTGAATATTAATTTGAAAGCTGAGTCAACAGGCTAGCAAACTTATTGCTGGAGTTTCTCTCTACTCAGATTTTCTCAGTCACTTTGCAATTCGATGCAAAAAACCCCGAGTTGCATTTAATTTGTTTGGATTTCTGTTGAAAGAAGAGTGAATGTGAATGGATATATGTGGATTCACAGATATTACAAAGCTAATTTATACTAATTTTACTAAGCTGACTAGAGACAGAACTTTTCGATGATCAAATTGAAGCCACAAACAGGATTCAGTAAATAAATTAATATCTTATAATTATTAAGAGAGAACAAGTAAAACAAGTAATCTAATGAAACCATGAGGTCAGCACTAAAACAAATTATTACATGTTCATATTGTCTTTAGCGAAAGCAGTAAGACAACTCCTTTTTCATCTACATCTTTAGCTCATGCTGCTTATTCTATTTGTGGTATTTGTATTATATTCCAATGAACAACCTAGGAGTGCAAAAACTTCTATTGGATGAGAAGTGTTTCAGCATTGTTAAGTTACTATTAGTTAGTAACAGATCCTTTATAATAGAAACAATATATTTTCCCTCATGATTTGTATCTGATATTGGTCAGATAAATAGAACTTCAGAGTTATGTGTTTGCTTCCAACTAATGAGACTAGTAGCTATGCACAGCTAATAGATTTCTAAAGTTTGGTTATATAAGTCCTATTGTTGAATGTGCATTTTGATCTTAAATTCTTGCCAAGTTAAATTGATCTTATAAGCAATAATTGAGCAATTTTTAACATGAAGGGATTAACTGAAGAGGATCTTATAAGAGGAGGTCAAACAAGTAGCGTATCTCTAGAAGGATTAGACATCAGGACAATACATTTCAACAGATTTAATGTAGCGATAGCAAGAAACTACCAAGAAGTTGGCCTTTTCCAGAAACAGATCTTAGGATCAAAGAGGGTCAAAAAGCTTTGATAAGATCCATTAAGAAAGAAGGTGAGGCTGCATTGTCAGCTCACAGGCAGGAACTCGCAGACTCAGAAAAAGAGTTTGCACACCAAGGCACTTATGCATATTCTGCAATGAGAAAAGTGGGTTTTTTGGCATGAGAACACTTTCAGAATTTTGTGAAAAACAAACAAACAAACTTAGGTAAAGGAAAAAAATGCTGCATTAAAAAAAAAAAAAAACAAACTACTTTGTTATTCCAACTTTTTCTCTTTTACAGCAGTCAGGCTGTGATGGAGAGGGGTGGGGTTATGTATGATTTTTTGCCTATGTCCGCAACAGTACTGCAATCTCTTAAGAAAGTGGAGTCCTGAGAAGAAGAAATGCTGCTTTCCTTTGGAGAAATAGTTGGCATTGGCAAAGGAGATGATTTCACTGAGAATAGTGTGAGTTGATAAGGCACTGGGTACATGCAGCTCATGCTTGCTGTTTGCAGCTTGCAGCTTCAGCCCGACTGAAAGAAAGGCTGGGAGCAGAGCCCCATGTTTCACAGATGGCAGATTCAGTGTTTTTCAGTGTTTTAGTGTGCATTGCAAAAGAAATGAAGAAAATTTCCAAACAAGAGTTCTTTTGCGAGGAGAAGGAAGTAGATTCTGCAAAAGACTGGACTAAAGCAGAAGTGCCAGTGAAGATACTGTAACACAAACATAGGGATATTGTTGTGTTATGGTACAAAAATTGATGGTATTGTACAAATAGACACAAAAAATATCAGTAGGTGTCTGGGATAGGAAGGTATGCACTGAGGAATTCTAGCTGAGAACGGAAACAAGTGAAGTACTGACAATGTCCTGTGAAACACCTTGGTCCTTAACAGGAGTGAGACAGTAAATGTACAGCCAGTCTTCAGAAAAGAGCTCCAGGGAGAAAATACAGAGAACTAAGGACTCTAACATCTCTCCTGGTCAAAGTAGTGTCAGCTATTGTACAGGGTCCAATTATTGGACATGGGATAAATATAATCTACTTTAAAAAGATTCAATAAGGCATCTTTAAAGGGAATTCTTATTTAAAATCCTTTGGAGTATTTTGAGGAAGTCGGGGGGAAGTCAGTCATATAAATAAGTTATTGTAGTCCCTTTGGATACCAAAAAACTGAAGGTTTTGATGTGTATAAGTAATTGCATAAAGAAAAACAATAGAGGGAAAGTTAAAACGGTAAGTCCTTGAAGTATAGGAAGTCACCATAGTAGTTCTGTAGCTATATTTTTTCATGTCTTTTAAAATAATATTTCATAAATTCTCCAGCAAAGAAGAATCACCCAGTGAGGTGAGAAAGTCTGCTCACTGTACAAAGCTACTGAATAAGCATGAGAGATGACCATGAGGAACTGCAGAAGGACCTTATGGAACTGAGTGACTGGGCAATTAAATGGCAGGTGCAATTTAGTATCAGTAAACATGAAGTGATACATAATAGTAAAAAGACAGTTTCACATATTAAGTAATAGATTCAGTACTTGTCATTATTTCTCAGGCAAAAAGCCTTGAAGTTGTGATAGATAGTTCCATGAAAATGACAGATCAATGCTTGGTATAAGTTAAAGAAACAAATCATGTACTAGGAAAGATTAGAAAAAGAATACAGAACAGAACAGCAAATTTAATTATACTGCTGCCTAAAACCACAGTTTGCCACAGCTTGAATACCTGAGGAGTTCTTGTTGTGTGTATCAAAAAAAAAAAAAAAAAGTTTTTGAAAATAGCAGCAGAGGATTAAAAGTATGGACCGTATGTTGTATATTAGGTATAGGTGCAGATACTAGCTTTTCAGCTGAGAAAATACATGTTGAACAAAGTAGACTGTTTTCAGTGTCTTCTATTGCACTAAGTAGAGGATGTCAAATACAAAGCATGCATAGAAAGGGTTACTACAAAAGGATGTGCTTCCTCTCTCAAATGCTGACAGAATTCGAGAAGCTTGCACATATTGGACAAATTAGATGTGTGCATTGGATGGAATGAGTGCAGCAATTTTACATAAATATTCAAAAGAAAACTGAACAATAATTATTATCCAGAATTAAACAAGACTAAACAAGGACTACTGCCACACAATTCACATAACACTGAGTAAATCCCATGAACTGAAAATATTTATTAGAGACTGCAAGAAAATTATGCAATAGTATTAGAAGTACCCTATGCCTGTGCTTTCAAAGGGATATTTTATGGCCACTGTTAAGGGATTGTATAGAGAGCTAGCTGGACCATTTGTCCACCTAGGTCTCATTGAATTTGGCTGCTTTGTTCCAGAGAAAAATAAGGAGCATATTGTTCTACAGAAGTACCTCTTTAGTTGCTGATCATTTTAGGAAGAAATGACTACAAGTTCCAAATTCTATTTGGCATGTAAAATTAACATAACTCCGAGAGTGAAGATCCAACAAGCCCTTCTGAGCAAGAGGGTAGCACAGCCTTTTCCAGTTTCCAGAGGAAAAAAGAGTGAGTGACTTTTTACCTGAAGATTCTACAGAAGTAAGGCAAAAATTGTCCCAGGTTTTCTTTACCTGGCACTGTAGCAAAGAAGTTGGCTTTGCTTTTCTCTTTCTCGTAGCTACATCTGCTATCCGGGAGACCATAAGAGAGAAGGCGTAGAGGAGATAACATGGTTCTGTGCCACAGTAGGTTTCTCACCACAGAGGAACTAATTGCTTTGGGGTTAATTTTGCATCTTCCTAGCTGTTTTATGCAAAAAAGGGCTAACTGTATTTAACTGTGGATGTTTATGGTACGGTATAGTTGCCAGTTAAGGTGTAGTATATATTAAAAAAAAAAATACTGTTACTGATAGTGATTTTCAAAATTCTTGTTCCATGTACATTCTTTTTCTTCTTCATGTTTGTGAACTATTTACTAGTTCATACTCTGGAAAAAATCTTTAGAATGTAAATGCTTTTTTTTTTTTTTTATTCCAGGAGTGTCTCATTAACCATTTAAATGTTATCCGGACTTTCCAACTGACATTCTAATTTATATTTTCTT
The DNA here is from genome assembly GCA_003342815.1 of Eudromia elegans. Taxonomy (NCBI): domain Eukaryota; kingdom Metazoa; phylum Chordata; class Aves; order Tinamiformes; family Tinamidae; genus Eudromia; species Eudromia elegans. The sequence goes on from PTEX01000026.1 coordinate 4,030,633, forward strand.
TAATTACTTCTATTCAAGCATCTATTTTTATATCCTTCCATTTTTATAAAAGGTTATCTTGTCTACAGCAACATATATATTTATGCATATATTTATTAATACATATGGTACTTGGCATTTTAAGTATACCAACTACATGTTCATTTCTGAATCTATTATTATTTATTATTATTATTATTATTATTATTAAGACAAGTATTCTGACCTGGAAGAGAAAAGGTGAAGATAGATAAAGTATCATGCAGTTCTTACTCTTCTCTAGCTCAGTGAGAACCAGCCTTTGGATGTAATGTTAATGTAATTCTGAATGCAAGTGCTGCAAGCCAGGTGAGTGCCACCTGTGTGCTCACCACAACAGTCTTGTGTCACAGGATGTGTTGGTCAGGCCTCTATATCTCAGAAACAGACTTTTTATTTTTTTTTTTAAATTTCCCCCTCTACCTGCCCTTAAAGCCTTTGGGGAATGGCAGGACTGGAGAAGAAGGACAGCCAGAGAAAGACCTATGTGGAGTAGCAGCAAGGGCAGGAGTTGCTGCATGCGAGAAGGAGAGTGGGAAGCTAGCAAAGGACTCATGCAAGGCAGGGGAGACCAAGGGTGCAATCCCACGATAGCTGATCTGCGCGAGCAGAGCAGCTCTGAGATGCTGGCTGGACTCAACCAGAAGTCTGCAAGCACCCATGAGAAGAACTAGTGAGAGGTTCTGGGGTTAGGATGCAGGCTGAACTGAAAAAAAATCAAGTGCAAGCAAGAACCCAGGACAATCATAATCTATTTAGCAAAGAAAAATCTATCACAGAAGATTACGACTGCATAGTGTATATTTAGTAGGACATGCCTAAATATGCGTTCTATCTTAACTCCATATTTACCCCCTCACAGAAGCATTAGATTTCACTCAGTTCACTTGTCATTTACTCTTCAGTGCCTCAGGGTGTGATAGTTCTTCAGTAAATTCCCAGAGAGTGTGTCTGAAAAAAAGCTATTATGATAATTTTCCTGTTTTGATATTATAGTAATATTTTAAGATGCTGTATCTACTCCATTGAAAAATCTTCCAAAGCATGGAGAAATTCTTGAAAAATTGCTGACATTTTCATCAGGCCTGAACAATGTTGCCAATTGCTTTTGATGGTTTAGTATCAGTTCAGCAGTATCTGTTCTGGGAGGAAAAAAAAAAGAAAAGGAAAAAACTCATCTTTGATTTTAAATGAGTTGGTGGAAGTTGCAGTCTATAACGCCTAGCTGATTGTACTTGCCTCCTATGGAAATCAAAGGTGACTGATGTTTCACAATGCGGCAGTAAGTCTGCATTGTAGTTCTTGTTTCAAGTTGCATACTGGAAGGTGATGTTTTCTTGAAGAGCCTGCTGAATCACTCCCTTTCCTTCACCAATAATTTATCCTCAGTATTCTTCCAAAGTACAAATCTTTCCCTTGTTAAATCATGCAGTATGCTTATTTATGGAGACAAAGGTAATACGATTGTTCTGTTAAGATCACAGATTCAAAAGATTCCTCTATTGCCACTTCACATTTCTGCTCTGCAAACTATCAATGCTATTTGTAAAATAAATCCTGTATTCTTATCATAAAATGGTTAGGTGTAAATGAGCAGATAGAGTTCTGGCATCTCTTACGAAGGAATAAGGATCATGCTAAAACCAACATATGGTCCTTAATTTTTAATTAGGGATTCTGAAGAGTTTTGATAACTTGAACTGAGATAATGAAGGAAAAAATATTTCCTACAGCAACTGTAAGGCAGAATACATTTGCATTTGCTTGTTTAGGTGTAGCCTTTGAATTTTCTGCAGAAGTAAGTCTGAAATTTTAGGAAAAGCAGGAAAAAAATTACCTCAGTGTAAAAACTCCAGTCTGAGGGAAAAATATATACATATACATATATATACACATACAAATATACTGTATATATGTTTACTAAGAACAATAAGTTTTATAGCAATTATAATACAATTTCAGATTGTTTATTTAATTTACAAGAATTCCATGAGAATTTTCAGAATGTCTATCTGTAAGAAACATTCTGTCATTAATTGACAGGGAATTTGCAGTCCAGAATTCCATTTACAAAAACCACTCTATTGGTAAGAGTATCTTTAGGGCCAGTGCAAATACTGAGAATTATTAAGAGTTTAGAATACAGAAAGAGTAATCTTATTATGGAATATGTATATATTTTACATAATTCTGCTGTGTGTTAGGTGTGTGAACATACTGAACAGATAGGCCTGCTCTTTACCTCAGAAAGTTTATGACTTGACTGCAACAAAATAAAGAAAAAATAAGTCCCCAGAAGGAGAATCTAGGGATTATGAGTAATGAAATGAATGGAGTAGAGGCTTTGTTACTAGAAAGAAGAAATAAATTTAGTAGGGCATGGATCTCTGGTGAATAAGAATGAGCGTCAGGCCAGTTAGTAGAATTCAGTATTAATTTGTGATGTCATAAAAGAGCTATCGTGCCATAAGTGGTTGGTTACAGCTAAGATACAGCAGCCAGTCCAGTTTGAATATTATTTTCTCACAGTTTTGTAGCAAAGAGAGCGACTTGGAAAATAAAGGAAGTCTGAATCATCATAGTTTGCTGTTGTGGCTTGGGATGTTCAGAATATAGTGTCCTTTGGACACAACTTCATATGAAACTATCAGCATATGGTAAACTGAGTTGCTTCTGAGACAAAACTTATTTTGAATTTGGAATGAAATATCTAGCTGATCTCTTATCAATTTCTTAAACTTGCTTCTGTATATATGTTGTCTTTAAATGTGACACTTGGAAAAAAATAATAAAAGTCAAACATTATCTTAATGTGTTAGCATTACTTATGAGCAAAGTGATCATTGCTGTAATGCCATCTTTTAGTTGCCTTAATTCATTTGAAATTAAGCAATACAACCCTGTGGTTGGTTCTTCTACGCCAAGTGAAAGAATGCACTGTCATCATCGTAACTGCTGCCAAGTAATAAATTAAAAAAAAAAAAAAAAAAAAGAAAAAAAATGTTGAAAGTTGTATTATCAATTATTTTTACTAAAGTGAAATAGTCTGAAAATTCTTTAAAAAAAGCAAGTAATTCCTAGGGTGTGCTAATCCTAGAGAATAACACTGCTTCTTTGGAAATGTACTCAGGTCATAAGGAGACTGATCAGACTTTTTACAGCAGAGCTTCTTCTCTGTCTGTGTCTACGACTTGCAAAAATTTGAGAAAGAAAAAAAAATATGTTGCAAAGAGTACAATACATAAAACTGTAATACCTTCGAGGAAAATCTTAATTCCAGTATGGTTTAGAAGTTCAAGAAATGGTCTGAAAATTCAGATAACAGTATTTATATCACTTCTGCTGTCTTACAAGAACATTACAGAAAGTCAGACAATGAATGCTGTATTTGTGTCTTTTTAGGATATCTGCATTCACTGTTTATGGAAAATTCAATGTCTGAAATAGCCATGATTGTACCTGTCTCTTTTTATTTGTTTGTTTGTTTGTGTGATAGATCACTAAATAAAAACTCGGAGAGTAATGCTATCTTTTTTTATATTTTTCCCTCTGTAATTGAAAATAATGTATTTTGCAAGTTTTTCACTTTTCTGCAGCCAGGCTGAGAAAAAAAATAGCAAAAGAATTGTTTTCCTATTTTTCTGCCATTGTGGCACTGGATTTCATCTAAAATCTTGGTGATTTGTATAAAGCTTGCTAAAGGAAAATATCTTGATTAACAGTTCATGGTAAGTTTGAAAATAGTTTCACCTATACCTTGAGCTACTTGTCTGCTAGCTCAAAAAGATAAAATCTCTTGATCCAAATGGTAAAGGAGAGAGGATTTTATTACATAAAACAAAACGAACGAGCAAAAAAAAGTGACTGTTAGGGAATGAGAGCATTTATAGCTTTCTGTCTTGCTTCATAATAGAAACTGAAATCCAGATTTCCTAAACATCCAGGAACAGGTACAGCTTTCTCTTTTCTATGTTTCCTAAGTGACAAAACGGTTATGAATTTGCAATCTGTTGCCCTCTAACATTTTGATACATACGGGCAGCATCCTAAATACCATTTGCATTATTTCACTGAGCTATCTTGATTTCATCCCCCCTCCACACTCTCTAACCTTGATAAAATGTATTGTTTTGAGCATTGACAGATTTGGTAGGGTGCACAGAAATCGTAGGCATTAAAAAAAAATATCCCCAAAATAAATATGGTGGTTATGGTGGCTACTTTTTCATTTGTATAGTGATATGATGGGGCATCAGTAGGGCACCTTGGACAGAAGGTCTGTAGTTAGGGGGAGAATTGCCTGAAAGAAAGAACCAAAATTCTTGCCTGGCTAGTAGGGTATACTCCAGAGATAAGAACTTAATGACTAATCTAACAATATTGGCTAAAATCTATATATGCATGTGTATGCACAAATACATGAACATGTACACATGTATGTAAATATAAGTATATATTTTTACTGTCTAACCTGGTGGGGCATTTACTTCTCTGTACATCTGTAATATGCATCAAAATCTTCTACAAATTCTAAGATAATCTTCATTCAAGTAACTCTGGCAGTTGTAGTGAATATATTAGGATGGTATGCTCTTTCAATATGTTTCTTTGTTTTAATCTAATGGAATCTAATAGAATTCTCCCCAGCCATTAACACTTATGGAAATGTTATTACTGCACAAAGAGAAGGTTCTTTTATTTGTTTGTTGAATCCTTTTCTGAATTTTACTGTTGGTTCTGCTCTTTGTTTTGCACTTGGCAGGAGTGAGTGAGATTGTTAGCATTTCGATCTCAGGCTCTTTGTACAGAGATATACTTATTATTTCAGATTTTCCCTTCTACTGTAGAATTAGACCTTCCAAGGAAAAATGCTTTCTATGAAAGCATATCAATTCTTCTATCTGAAATTGTGAAATTTAACATCATAGTCTGTTATGACTTGTGGCAGTGGAAAGAGGTCACACTCTGCTTTTTAATGTTGGATTCCATTGGAAGAATGATAAATTTTACATATATATATATGTGTATATTTTTTCCCCGTTTTGGTTGCAAGAGAGTTCACATAAGGCGGAATACTTTCCCTTTCGAATGGGAGAAATTTAAGTCATGAAACCATCAGCCAAATGGATTTCTAAGTAAGGTACTCAAGAGATAAACTTAAAAGAAAATACATTATAAGTGGTATATTTATAAGCTATCTAGTAATCGATCTATTTTTCTACTTCAGTTTTGCAAAGATTTTTTTTCCTCTTTTATCATTGCTGTCAATATCAGAAATATGATACAGTAACTTGTCTGTTTTCTTTTTTTTTTAATACTTAGTCTGTGAGAAATATATGGTAAAAATAAACAAGTACAGTTTCTTTTGCAGACCCTACAGAGAGACATTTACAGACTCTGTGATTGCTAAATAGCATAGAAAACATATGGTACACAGATATACAGTGTGGACAATTGGAATAAATTTTTCCACCGTTTATGCTATTGTAAATGCTTAGAAAGCCATGCCCCTCTTCCTTTTTAGCGTTTTTTTAAATATAAGTAGGTATATGTAAACAATTGAATTTTGCTTATTAGAGTGTTACATAAAATCACAAAGGATAGTCATGTAAATATTAGCACATATTATTTCAGATGGCTATATTTTGATGGGGAGCGGGTGTGGGGAGTTTCTGCATTGCTGGGGCAGCTTTAGTAGACCTAAGTGAGTTTGTCATCAGAGATTTTACCCTTCAGAAAGTCAATGCTTTTATACTGTACTGCTGTCTACTCCACTGAGAGTCAGTGTTCAGCAATCACCATATACATTGTATTTCCTTCACCTAAAAAAAGGAAAAAAGAAAAAGAACCTCTGATGAACCTTCAAATTTCTGTTTCAGTTTTCTTTAAATCGTTACATAGCAATTAAAGTTATGACTGGAAAGTAAGTAGAAAAGTATATTTCATATCCTATCAGTGAACTAATAAAAAATTTATGCCATTTTATAAAACAGTACAAGCTGATGCAGGGTTACAAGGGATTGGATGTAGGATGTTATTCTTAGTACAGAGCATCTGTGTTTATAAAGCAAATTTTGTCATTATATCAGCAACTATATCTTACTGTGGTTTATGTAGATCTGAAGTATTATTTGCTAGTCATTCAATATTAAAAAAATGACAGCACACTGCTGAATTTTGAGGTGATTTTAGGACATGCTAATTAACAAATTAATGACTCTTTTTGAAATAAAGCTACTGTCTTCTATAAAGGTAGATATACCTTTCCACTTTATGGAATTTAATAGAATTTCAAATCTCTTTAGAACAGGCAACCTATAGCTACAAATTTAATAATGGCTTATAAGATACTTATATATATATATATATGTATATATAAAATTATTTCTTCACGATTGGCACATTTTTTCCATTGATATTTTTCATTGTCTCCCATTATGATTTCATTACTATAGAATAATCTTCTCTGTGTAATTAGTGACCCCCAGTTCTCCTCCTAAATCCCATATAAATGCTACTATTTTTTCTTGACAAGATGAGTGTAATATTAATCTTGTCAGTCCTACTTCATGTTTCATATTATTTTTTAATTTCATTTGAGTTGCTGTATGACATCTTGTACTTCCTAAAAAAAACCCTATATGTAGCATGATCGGTGACATGATCTTGGTTGGTGACACAGGAAGTCATATTCCCCTAAAACAGTCAGATATGTCCTTGTTTTTAATTTTAGTTCCTATTTTATTATAGCTTCTGAATGTAACATTAGACAATTGGAAACAATACTCTGGACGCTTACAATTCTCTTACCTAAACTTAAATTTTGCATATGTTACAGGAAATTGTAATGGCATAGACTACTACCCGTAACTGCACCCATATATTGCATCCAGGTTGTATCCCAGTTTGTCCATATTTCTTCTAACTGATGCACTACGACTTGTGGAATTCATATAGGCTAGAGGAACATGTTTTATGGAAAAACAAGAACTGTTAGTAGTTAGTACTCTTAGTAGTTAAAAGTTTAGCGATCTAATGGCAGAACTATTTTTATATACACGTCACAGTGCCTGTAACAAGAGTAATATGAACATTTATTTATTGTTACAGTTCATTCTCGTTAATGATACAATAACAAAAGACAAATACAAACCTTGTAGTATTTTTCCATTTCCAGTGTCACTAGCCCACCTTCTCTGCCGTATTGGACCTTCAGGTCAGTGACTGGCATTGTGGGTATAGAGAATGGAGTGAGTTGCCACCACCCAAAGCCCGCAGCCAGCAGAGGTAGGGTGTTCATATGGGAGGTTCCTTCCTCCCATTTGGAGTCTCTTTGGGATGATTTTTGCACATTTGTATCTGAAGTCCACTAGCTTGTGCTTTCTTAATTGGTTTGCAGTTCTACTTTATATCTGAATTGCTTGGGTGAACTGGTGTGAGCTGATTGACTATATATGGTGGTTTTTCATATGCTCGATTCTTTTTCTTTTTTTTGCATTCATTGTTATCCCCCAAACTGTATTTTACCCAGCTCCTGAAGCTACATTTAATTAATGGATACTAATTGGATGAGTTGTTTATAGCATGTGTCATCCAGTATCTTCATGTACTGGCACTTGCAAGGCCTATTAGGCCATGCCTATGCTCCTCTGCCCTGTGTTTTTATTTTAGAGTGATAGATAGTTCATGCAACATAGAGTAACAGCTTATTATTACTATCTGGTACTTATAGGTATATAAATAACATTAAGAGTTGCACAGCCCAATTGCACAAAGCTCAGCAGAAGCTAAAACAAATTATTTAATAGTCATCTGGTCATTAGACAATTGCTGTTACAGCTAAACCAGCTAAAATAGAATGTTAGAGAGTACAAAACAAGTTCAGGCAAAGCCTTACAAATCATGAGTCTTGTGTTTTAGCTACAAAACCTACAAACTTCTGATAACAATGGCACTAACATATTCACTGAGCTACATGACTTCACATATCTGATGTTCATTCACCAAAAATGAACGTATATTAAAATCTAGGATATTGGCCACTGAAACTGAGCCCAATCCCTTTAAAAAGATATCTACTCTTATCTGTCATGCACATTACTTGTATATTCCTGCTTTCCATCAACAGACATGCTTCATAGAAGGAAGCATTATTATCCACCTCTACATAGATGATTAAAAAATTAACGTGTAAATTGCATTCCTATCATCCAATAGCGGGTCAGTGTCAAAAGAAGAAAAAATACATAGTGACAGCATCTCTCAGTTTCCTAAAATAAATCAAATTCATAAAATATTAGTTATCATTATCACTGTTGTTTTCTTTTCCTGCTTAGTATTGCTAGTTACAATGTAAGAATTTGTGATCTTTGAGATAAAAGATTTTCCTCCACTTACTGCTGAGACAGTAGTGTTATGCAACCACTATCTGAGGCTCTACCTACACATCTGCTGATTCATTGCTCTGTAACATTATTTCATGATAAACAGATTAGAAAATTATACAGCTAACACATTAGTGTTACAGCAATTGGAATATTTTCCCCATTATGATGCTTTCAAAACTTAGTTGTATTTCTGGAAGGAGCTTAGGGGATAGATTCAGAATAATTCGCTTTCTCTTCTCCCATAACCTTCGGTCAATGAGTTCCTAGCTGCAATTTGTTTTGGTAGTTTTTTGGACTTGGTCGCGTTTTATTTTTCGTGAATATAAGCAACTTACAGCATTTCCAAGGTGAAAAACAAGCTTTCTGCCATAGTTCTGCCAAAGCACTGACCTGCAAAACCCTTGGCATTTCATTCCTTGGCATTTCATTCCTTGGCCTCTCCTGAGTAGAGACTGCCAATCATTCAGAACTGTGCCAAATTGAGTCGTGCTTTTGTGATGTGAAAAAAGATCTATTAAATGCTGGTGGGAGACTACTCAACTGATTCAGTTGCAAACAAAGTAAATTAAGTCACTAAATGTAAATCTAGATTTTAAACAATAGAAATCTAATTCAGTAGCATTTTGTTTAGGGCTACTGAATTAACTGGTCTTTGTAAATGTTATATATAAAACTATAATTTTTCTTTTTTTTGTTCTGTATTATGCTTGACAGAAACTAAAGGGGCAAGGAAAACAGTAACCCTTCCTGGCCTTCACAAAAAACAAAGAATAATATATGGGAAAGTCCTTAAAACTAGGATATGGAAAAAAAAAGTGCCAGAGACTTTTTCAGAAATTAAAAGATCTAAGAACAGAAAACTATGAACCTTGTGGAGAACCTTTCCAAGATACTGGAGATGAAAATGAGACTGGGAAATGATTTTGTCATAGAAGAAGAAATAGTCAACTGAGTTAAAATTAGTACAAAACAATTTGCCTAAAAGAGATGGAATCAAACTTGCAAAATTCCAAGAAACCAAGACTGAATCTGTCTGTCATGACCATAAAAACAAACGTGCAAAAAAGAAATGGAATATATGCTCTAATGTTGTTTCTTCAAAAAAGTTTAGTTAAAGGCTTTTTCAACAACAGTGTAAAAGCATGCATGAGAGTGCTGGAAGTCTTTGCTATGAAAAGGTCTGTGAATCAAAATCCCTCTGAAATACTTGTTTATGAGCTTACTGCCTTAAAAAAAAAAAGATGGAATTTTCATTTCATACATGATTTTCACTCAGAATAAAAGCCTGTTCCTTCAGCTGGAATGGATACGTTGGTGTTGGATGTCTAACAGACAATAGAGTAGAAGTCATGAATTCGTGGGCTGAATACATTGAGATAGTCTTGTAGCTTGTAACTCCTAGACCTTGCTGGGACTCTCATTTTCATTCTCATGTGTTTTGTAATGTGAAGCAGAGAACATCCAAGTTCTAATTTTTGCTGGAACTGCAGAGGGTCCAGCCATCATTCTTCCATTGTTCCCCTGCTAAGAAATGTCTCCTTGATACCCAGATATCACTAAATTGTATCATATAATGTGATGGAAGTGGGCATTGGAATAATGGATAGTAGGTCAATACACAGGCCCTAAGGATTTGTCTGGATACCCCAATATTATTGTTCCTAGTACTCCATCTCTAAGTAACCAAAAATGAAGAAAATCCTTGTGCTATACAACTTCACTAAGCATCCCTCTCTCTCTCTCTCTCTCTCTCTTTTTTTTTTTTCCCCTTTCTCCACGTTTGTTTATGTGGCCATGACAGACAGATTTAATCCTGATTTCCTAGACCTTTTTCCAGCTTTAATTTGCTGTTCCTTTTCTTCTAAGGGAATTAGTTTTCACTCCTTTAACTCAGATAACTGTATCCACTTTGACACACCAGATTAACAGATACGTACTGATATGTGTGAATCTCTTCAGTGAACCACAAAATTGAGTAAATGTGGTGCTTGATCAGACAGAGGGGAAAGCAATGGATAGTGTCTATCTATATGTGGTATCTCTCCACTGGAGTCCTAGACTATACAAGCCTTAGACATATTTTGAGTGACAAAAATATAGGTACAACACATACCTTATGGTTACATATACCACATATAAAAGACAGATTGATATTTGTATCTATGTGCATCTAGGGCACTGTGCTATAGTAGAGAGTTGTCAATTTCCAAATTGTTTATTTTTCTGTCATCTGCCTTATTAGCCAAGAGACTTTTCCTGTTTCTCAGGATCTGGACTCATAATAATTTCAAGGAAAGTTACTTCCCTATTCTGAAATAGCACTATTTCCAAGAAATAATATTTTCAAGAGAGCCATCTTGCAAATAATTTTTTTCTCCTCTCCTAATCTCTCTCACATATGCTTGGAAATCTGCAGCTGATGCTAGGCCAGATAGTCTGCAGGCATAGCCAAGACATCATCTTCCTCAAATAGTGAGCCAAAAATGCTCAAACAGTGAGCATTGCAAACAGTGAGCAAAGATATTCCTCAGGACTCATATATATTGTGTGAGATAGCTGGTCATCAGAAATATACCTGGCCTGGATCTACTACACACAACTCCTTATTTTTGAGAGCAGGAATGGTGAACATAACATGAGAAGTTGAAAGACATGAGAATCCGAAAGACATGAGAAAGATGGAGATGGCACTTGTTTGTTCTTGTATAGAATATCCTGTTATTGCTAAGCAGGCCTTTCCTAGGCTAGTACTCAGCTCCTAGCCTAGTACTCAGCTTTTCTCATAAGTGCTAAAGAGTATTAAAATGAATACAGAGGATACAATATGATTAGGGGAAACTGTGATTTGTTCTTAAAATTATCTCTAAATTGATCTGTGAGGATAATGAAATGTGGAGTTTGGCACCTGTATATTTCTCTGGACTAATGTTAGTAACTATGTATGTGTCTTGTATGTATACATGTGTCTTGTAAGTGGCCTGACAAACTGAAGAAAAAATTAACTTTGCCTTCAGGTAGATTTCATAGAATCCTGGAACTAGTTTTTTACTAGAGAGACACATTACTGGTTCTTGGTCAAATTACTATCCCGTAGTACTCCTGGTATTTCTCTGCAAAGCTCATTTTTCAACTGATTGGACCCCAGTCTGTGCTAGTGATGAGGTTATTCCTTCTATTGGTGCAGGACTTTCCTTTTTTTGACTTCATGATATTCCTCTCTCCCCATTTCTCCAGGCTGCCAAAGTCCCTCTGTGTGGGACAACATGACATACCTGACACAACTACATGACATGACATATTAGCCACTTCTCTTGGTTTTGTATCATCCATAAACTTACTGAAGATGCACTCACATTTTTAATGAAAATATTAAGCAGCGGTTATTCTGGTATTGATCCCTGTGAGTCACTGCTACCTGGCAAGTCTTCACTGAACTTTTAAAAACTTCTGACAACCACCTTGAGGCTGGCAGTAAAGACAGTTTTCTATCTACTAGACTGTCCACTTGTCCAGCCTGTTCTTCACTAGCTTGTCAATGAAAATATTGTGTCAAACCCCTTACTAAAATGCATATATATAAAAAAATCCTCTATTCTCCTTCATCCACAGAACCAGTCATCTCATCATGGAAGACTACCAAGTTGGTCAGGCATGACTCATTCTTTATAAATCCATGTTGGCTACTGTCAGTCACCTTCTGATCCTCACATATCTGGAAAATTTCAAGGCTTTGTTACCCCATTGCCTTCCTAGGGCTCAAAGTGAGAGTGATCATCCTGTAGTTCCCAAGACTAACTATTTTGCTCTTCCTGGAGAGAGGAGTGACATTTCTTTTATTCTTGTCCTCAGGAACCTCCCTTATTTTTCAGAGGTTATTGAGAACGGCCTTGCAGGGACATTATTCGTCTTCCTCAGCACTCTTTGCTGCATCCCATTGGATCCCCATGATCTGGTATGTTCCATTTGTCCACACATCCCCTAACCTGAACCTCCTCCACTGATGGTATATTTGCTCTAGACTTTCCCTCTGGTCTCAGATATCTGGGATTCCTGAAAGCCAGTCTCATCAGGAAGGACTGAGGTGAAGGCAGCATTGAGTACCTCCACCTTTTCAGTTTGCTTTGTTATCAGTGTGCTATCTCACCTACTTTTTCTTTTTTTCTCAAAAAATATTTTTCATTAAAACATCCTTTCAGCTCCATACAGGCCATATTCAACCTGGATTTTGAAATAAAATTCACTTTTGTTTTTGTCCAGTTTGGATCTTTTCTTTCTAACCATGGAATACAGCTTTCAAGGTAGAATAAAAAGTGTGTTAAATTATTTTTATGGATATCTCATAGAGCATATGATGACAAAATTTTTGCTGTGTGCTGTCCTCTTCACACAAAAAAAATCCCTTTTTTTTTTACTATTTTAAGTGTTTTAAAAGCTGTGATGCATTTTTTCTATATTCTATCTATTCAATCTCATTGTCTATATCACAACATTAAATATATGAAGACTGACTGCCCTGTCTGTTTTACGTTCTTCCTGGATATTCAGACTGATATAATTCTCAATGAAATTTTCTTAATAAAGTTTTCAATATGAGAAATTGTGTTGAACCCCATGAAATTTTAATTTTCTTCCACAAGAGTGGTGAGTCAGAGTGGTACACAGGTTCTGCCTGCAAGAATAAGGCTTCACAGATGTTCCTTTAGGCCAGATATTCTATATAGAACCTGTGGGGTCGTGTTGGGGGAAAAAAAAAAAAAAAACCCACCAAAAAAAACCCCCACTTTTATTCTCCACAGAAAACACATTTTAAACTAACTCAGTACCATTTTTGGCTAAAAGTATTTCAAAAAAAGTTGAGGATGAGAATATCATTTTTTCCTCTTCAGAAAAGTCTCTTTCAGATTCAGAGATGCAAAGATTCAGAAATGAGAAAAGGATTGTGAAGTGCAGTGCAAAACACATGGAAACATTAACTCAGATATGGACTTCCAGCCTAAAGCATCAATGAAATCAGATTCCCTTGGAGATAATGCTAAAATAATGTCTCATCTACAAAACTGGAAGACCAAAAAGATAAATAAATAAGAAACTTTGTAACATTCCCAGGAAAGTAGAAGTGTAAATGAAATTACATCACTGAAATTGTGCAACTTTTGTAAAATGTAATATGTAAAATACTCTGACAGAAACCTTACAAACAAAGTACAGAGCTGAAATGAGTTAGTGAATCAAGGTTTAGAGTATCAATTTAATCATAAAAGAAAAGCTTTTCAGGTTTGGAGCTTGCCTTAGGTACTTTTTAAACTGTTATCTTGGAAGCCTAATGTAAGTCACATTAGTCTTAGATCTCTGTTCTTATTGCTCGCTTTCTGTCAGAAGACATTTTACTTAATTTAGTGGATTTGCATTGGTACAAAATCAGTATTAGTGGAAAGGAACCAGGTTTTACTGCCAATTTTTAAATGTAAATTTTTCATGCAGTGCTTTGCATATGACTTTGCATCACTGCTCTTATACGAGCTGTGCATTAAAAACTGTGCAAAGAGAAATGGTGAAGGAAATACTAATAAAAATAATAGTTGCCACCCATCTTGTTATTGCCAAGGGAATGGAAGAAAACAGTTCCTATTTATTAGCCACTAACAATTTATTTAACAAGAAAATAAAAAGAAAAATCTGTGCAGAATCCCTTTTATTTCTTCATATATTTTATGCTCTTTATATACTTTATCAAAATGAGAATGCAGATTTTTTTCCCTGTGTATCAGTAGCACAAAGCGCTGTTTTTTATTATTATTAAATAGCATGCATGCAGTTTGTACAATAGCATACAAATGGGAAGACTGAAATAGGATGCAGCAGTAACTAGATCTGAGTTTTTCTAATACGCTAGCCATAAATCTCAGGATATTTTGTTTGTACAAATGGGAAAAGAAAAGCATTAAATATATATTTTCTGTGAAGAAATTCAGAAATTATCATGATGAAGTGAAGAGAAACTAGCATATCCTTTGAGTCCCCTCCATGTTTTGCTCAAGCTGATGTGCGGACTGAAATGCAGTATTCAACATTAAAGCAGCAATCTGCAGCAGAGTGGATGAATTTGTGATAAATTGTCCCTCGAGGTTTATAAAACATATTCTCCATAAAACAAGCCACAGTATGTTTCTCCACATTAGTCAGTTTCTGACATTCAGGCTGCTGAAGCTTCTAGGCCAGTATTGGTATCTGCCATCCCAAAGCTGTAAACAACTCTTTGTTTATAGCTGCAGCGCTCATACATCCATTTCAAGGTTTTACAGCGATAAAAGGCTGACTGCCTACATAAACTGGAGTGGGCTGCAATGTTGTTATTTTGTTTATTGCTCTTTTACTGCAGTGGTCAAATAGTTCCTTTGAGACTAGACACTGGTACTCTGCCATCTGTACAGTCGGTGTTAGACAACTTGTGTCAACTAAACCACTATGACAAACATTTATAATGAGCATACTAATTAAATAAAATGTTGCTGTATTAAATTGTAGAGGAAATATGGAAGATTAATAGCAAATTAAGAAGAACTTGTCAGTTATCTTTTAATGGATAATGACAGTAGCCCCTAGAGAGGTTTTGATTATATTAATGTCTCCTCATTTCTTTAATCTGCACTATTCTTATCATTCCAGTTATTTTATTATAGTGATGAGATAAATATTTATTACTGAACAGGAGATAGATTTTTATTTGATTTTCCTAAAATTAATAATTGTCAGTTTAAAATGCAACTCCAAAATTTTCATGTTTGAGTTCTTATTTATTCTTATGAGACTCTCACAATATTGCAGTTGCTTCATTTTCTTCTGTCTTTCTAGTCTCAGAAATTTCTCTATTTATTAAAAAATGCACACTTTTTTCAATTTACAATTGAAAGCAAAAAAAAATGACATACCTCAAATCCAAAATGCTGCTGAGACATCTCTTCTACTAGCTCTGATTTTTAATTCAACTTAGTGTGGATTAAATTTATGTGAATTTATGTGAAAATCTTGAACCACTTTCCCGTATGATTGTTTCTTTTTCTGATGGACAAGTTTATAGTTACTGACTATTCACATTTAAAAAACAGTAATATGGCATTTTAATTTAAATGGTATCAGGTCCTCACACTGTTGAAGAAGCAGTAAATCATATGAGAATACAACAGGCATCTGGAAATATATATATACTTATGTATATCTGTATATGCCTATTTATCTATGTATATCTTCATTTATTTGTTGGCCAGTTCAAAATCTTAATTTTACTTCAGTATGAAGTCATTCACGAGACTATTTTTCTGTCAAAGGACACAAGATAAAAATGGAGAACCTTTTCCTGTTACTTCCTTAACTGTATATTAAAAGTTGAAAGTCTGATAAACACTCTTTCTCCAATTAGGTGTATTTTTTTGTTTTTTGTTTTTGGTGCGGATCAAAGTAATAAGTATTCCTTTAGGTAATTAGTATGAAATAGATTGTCTTTTTGAATAAGTGAAAGTGAAATAGATTCATAGGAAAGTCCTATGCACTTTTTAATAATAACCAAGTCTTACTATCTACTACAAAGGATCAGTACTTCAATTATTTTCACCGTGAAATAAATAGCAAATCAAGGGTTTCTATCTTACCAGATAAAAGAGTGTAGGTAAATAGCAGTTGCTGGCTTCAGCAAACTGGGTTGACTTCAGCAAAATGGTACTACCTCTGTTCCCTTACAGAGATAAAACAAAATAAAATGAAATAAGATATTCTAATAAAATCTTCTCAGAACACACTCGTACTTAAAAAAAGAACTGTCAAAGTGGAGTGGATGCTCTCTATTCAGGTAAAATTAAGCAACATAGATGTTAACCTGAAGGGTTTTCAGAGAAATTAGGTACATGTTTCCAGTTAGATTGATAAGGAGAGGATGTCCGTTTAACTAGGACAGTGGTTAGGACACTGGAAGTTCAGCTATGGGTTGCCAGAATATGCTTTGTGGAGGATGATCAGGAGTTATGTCAGATATTTTACACTACATCCATGTACGTGTTTTTATCCGTAAGAAAGATTGTCGTAATAGGTACCCCAGGGGCAAAAGGGGTCCAACCTTTGATTGCCTTGGATTTCTTCTAATCGAATGGCTGGAATAATGCCTTCAGTAAAAGAAAGATATATGCATGTATAGTTATTTGGTCCCTGTATGGTTGTATTTGGAATAGCAAAAGTACTTGTCCTCCTGAATGGGAAAGCTGTTTTCATCCATGTCAAATTTTAACATTTCACCATGCTTTTCTCTTGTTAATACATAGTGTATACTTATCAGCCTGACTGGAAGGTCTTGTTGAAGCCCTTTTGTGATGACCTTCAGAAGACAATCGAGGTTTTACCACTTTTGAGCAGTGCAGCCATCCCTCACGTGCTAAAAACCCCTCTTTGTTACGCAGTGTCGTCAGAGGCTTTCTCCATGTAAATCATAGCAGATATACAAGCAACTGTGTACACATATGTATGCATGCATGAAAATCTGTATACCTGCCTGAAAAAATATGCCTTCTGTAGGATTAAACACGTATATTAGGATTTCTGCCTTTCTTGGATTTAAAGATTCGTGGTTGACACTTGTATCAAAGAGCTAAGGTCTTCTCTGTTGTCAGCAGGATGGATGACTTCATTATGACTGCAGTGCATGACTGAGAAAAAGAAGGGTTGAATTGGGAACAGTTGTATTGTTGCTGAGCTAGGAAGCTAAGTGCTGCTTGGGACAGCGGATTTGTCACTGATACCTAATACATCATGGCAGGCAGGAAATATGCATGCTTTCTGGAAAACACAGGCAGGAATGTCAGTTTTTAGGCAAGTAAGTCCAGCTACTGTGGTGTGTAATGGGAAACCGTAGCAATCCAGAGTGATCTTTGAGAGGTGATAGGGCTATTTACTTGTAATACCCCACTCAGAAAGCAGTAAATATGTTGCATACAATGATGTGGTGCTGCCAATATTAAATTTAGTGGCACAAATAATATTTTGTTTTGTTTGTTTTTTTCTCTCTTTACTTCTATAGTGAGGTTTTGATGAAGTATATTCCTTAGATTTCATTAATTATTCATGATAAATCCATAGAACAGGTGTTTGTCATTGGAATATTTACTAAAAAAGAGAATTCTAAAGTCATTGTTCATGATCTGATTTAATTTATAGACATAAAGAGTCAAAAATATTTTAAAACTACAGTTTTAGTTTTGTCTAAATATACTACTATAAAGTGAATTCATGTGTGTTTCAGTAAGTTGCTTTAATATGATGTGCTTTTCCTGTAGAACCATTGACTTTCATTGTTTTTAACTGGGCTGCTTTGTCCTATCTCTTAGAGGTTTATACTGTCCCAAAGTCTGCTATTATGAAACATAAGCCTATTTTGTACCTCTTCTTTCCTGTGTAATTTTTTTTTATCTTGTGTCGATATATGCAGATATAAAACACCATTTTAGTTTGGCAAGGAATTATTCTCAGTTTATACGGCAAGTGTAAATATGTACAGTACAATGGAGAATCTGGTTACGATATCAGTTGTGGATCTCTTTAACTTGAACTCATTGAGGTTGGTATATGTCTCATTTGAAGAATATTTATAGGCAACTTCCACTTACTTTTCTGCAACTTGCAATGGCTTTCAAAACTTTGAAGAGCATTTATCCTAGGTTAGAAGGTTGAATTCTTCATTTTCCACCCTAAATCAAAGCTTTTTTTCCTTCTTATTTAATGTGCTTAAAAATTGAAAAAAAAAGTATGTTTCTGAAGAGTTTACCCTTTTCTCACTAATAACAAAACTAAACAAAACAAAATTAAATTAAATAACTTCTATCTTTTATCTCTTCATGGGGAGACCATCACTATTTTTTTCCCTTAGTAGAGAGGAGTGGTTCAGAGGTTGCAAGGATCGAGATGACATGAAACGTATCATAATGACCTGTCTGGAACCACCATTCATCCGGTGGGGTTTTTTGTGGGTTTGGTTTTTTTTTTTTTTTTTTATTTGATTTGACAGCTTGCAGTGGGTTTCCTCATACATTCTAAATGGAATAGATATTGCTCATACACTAGGGAACATAAGAACTGTCATCAATGCTCAGAATTATTCACATCATAGAAAAATAGAAAAATACATAGTGTGGAATGGGAAAAGACATCACAGGCACTGTGCTGCACAACCTGCGCTGTGGTAGCATCTCTGCTTCGTAGTTGCTGCTGCCTTGAGACTGACCTGGCATTCCCAGGGCCCCTGGGCACCCTTTTTGGCAGAACTACTCCCTGGCTGGTCACTGTCAACTGCATTTTGGATCTTCAACCAAAAACCACCTTTCAGAATCATATCAAAGCTTATCTTGGAAGATAAAAGAGGATCACCATTAGGTTCTTTATTGATAGCTGATAAAACTTACCTTTGAATGAATGGTTAAAGAATTAAGGAAGGGGAATTTTGCAGTGTATACATGCAATAATACTTTTGAAGGAAAAAAAAAAAAAGCTACCAAGTATATATATATAATTAAAAATGTACAACAACACAGATTTGCTTGTCTGGAATTTCATGCCAATTAATTGCAAATTGCTGATAGAAAGACAGGATCCTTTCCACTTTAAAACACAATCTGAAGCATACTGGTCTGTGTCTCCTCTGTACACTGGCTGGCCGCTGCTATTTTTTCTCTTCCCCAGGGGGAAAAAATATTGCCAATGTCTGCTGCAGATTTCTAGTTTAAAAGAATAGCTTAGAGAAGCATGTCAGGATTGCAGGTGCCAAATTCTGTATAGGCAATAAGAAAGACCTACAAAAAAAGAACAAAGACATTTCCAAAATATCAGAATCGAAGAAGAACGCAGAATTCCAAATGCTTTTGATAACGGCCTGGAATTATTAGCCTGTCCATACAGCCCTATGTTTCTTCGGAGCTTTGCATTTACTGCTTGATCGAAATGTTGTGTTTTAAGCATGGGAGTCTTAAGTATTTTGTGCATAACCTAGTAATTCATATCCTATTATACAAAGATAAGGATGAAAATAAACCACTTATATGAATTCTACTCAGAAAAGCATATAAGGATTTTTTTTTTTTTTTTTTTTACAGGAAAAGTGCTTTGCCTTATCTTCAGGTTCCTAGAAAAATCTGTGCTTATTCTGCATGGTCTAAAAAGACAAATGTGACTATTCACAAATCAGTTAACAGAGAGAGATGCATTGTTTCCCTGAAAGTGCCTTGATTTGTGTCAATCATTTGCCTAGACCATAGAAGAATGTAACAAAGTGGTCATTTAAATTGATTTAGCAGTGTGACACATGAGCACTAAGGTATTGACTTTGCTTTGTCAGACAACTTTGAAGTACAAACATATTTCTACAAGTAAGGAATTTCTCTCATAAGCAGTTGTTTTAAAATACAAGTGCTGTTTATATTTCAGTCACTTCATTCCCTGACACAAACTCGCAGATGTGATTACAACAATATGTAAGACATAACTTTTAGTTACCTATTATTATGTATTACCAGTTGAAATTGTTATGTTACTTTGGGAACTGAGCAGCTTGCAAGGATATATCTCACTTGACAGAATGTCTGAATAATAGCATGCTGGCTAGAATAATTTTCAGCTACCCTGCTTCCACATTTTTCCCTTCTCCCTCTCACTACCTTTTTTCCACAGTGGCTTCTAGTTTTACAGAGTAGCATAACTTTGTCTTTGGTCATCACCTAGGTAGTAAATTCTGCAAAAGCTGCAAATATGACTGCAAACCATTCTATCCTAACTTGATTAAATGCTGCTCTCACATGGCACATCTCCTGCTTCTTTACCTGTTATCCAAAAATAAGTCAGCTGTGTATCAGCATTTCCTTGAGCACTTTTGCACTCGGGCTTTTTTTATTTATTAGTTCAAATAGTAAATTTATTAGGTCAAATAGTAATGCCTGTATTTTTAGAAATCAACCAAGCTTGCATACCTACACAAGTTAAAAGTGATTTTGAATATATATTCTCTATATAATGCAGTTGTATATAGGTGTGCTCATAGGTATGTTTAGAAATAACTAAAGGAATACTTCTCTAATATGATAGAAAATAGGAAATAAAGATAGTGAAATGTTCTTGGTGGTCTCTAACCCCAGACATAAGTAAATACTACTTGTGTATCCCCTCTAAAGTTACACTCAGTGAGGTAATTCATTTTTATATCACATCGGAAAGGCTTGTGTTGGGGAAGTCATTTTTTTAAAGTAGTCTGAGAGTTAATTCAGTGTCTTTATGTCTCTAAGGTGAGAATTGGCAGCTGTACTGAGGAACACTGAGCTGTATAGGGTCTGTGCGTGTGTCTGTGCCAGGGTGCACCCAGTGTTTGTAGAGCTTGTATCGGAGCTGTATCTTTAGGGTTTGTTAGTGCTTTTAAATTCTTAATTTCAGTCATATTTACATGCAAATGAGTAATCATTTTGTCACACTTGGACAAAAATATGAGAGAAAACATAAAGGTTTTTATCCTCTTTATTTTTAACTCTGGATTATAATGCCCTCCTGTGATAAAATATGCCTTCTTCCTTTGCCAACTACATAACTGTACTTGTTCAGAAGCAAGCTTAGAACTACCCTTTTCTGCATTTTTTTTCTCTAGGTTGTATTTGAATGGCTTGAAGTATATCCTCTTCTAAAGGTGCATTGTAATGACATGCTACTTTTATTAATGTGAGGTGCATTGTAATGGCATGCTACTTTTATTAATGTGCTTTAGTGGTCTCTGAGCACATTAGGTTCTTTAGGTTCAGAAAATCAGGGCAAGATGAAATTTGATATCTACAGGTTTGTTTTACATGCATAGATTTTAGTATGGGAGGATTTTCGAGATCTGCAGAGAGTATGGTGTAGAAATGTGGAAAATGGTAACATCACAAAGTGGGCAAACAGCTTTGACACATACATATGAGGCAGCTTCCTCAACACCTTTAATACATTTTAAGATCAGATCTAGGTGGTCCACTTAGCCACATGGCTATACAACAGAAACCAAAGTAATAGCCCAAACAAGTGTATCTTTTGTTTGTATTGTGAGAAGTTCCTAATAACATATAAACTATTTTTTTAAAAAAGCTTCAGCTACAGACTGAGTTGCTGAAAGATGT
The DNA here is from genome assembly GCA_003342815.1 of Eudromia elegans. Lineage (NCBI taxonomy): Eukaryota > Metazoa > Chordata > Aves > Tinamiformes > Tinamidae > Eudromia > Eudromia elegans. The sequence continues at coordinate 4,052,204 of PTEX01000026.1, forward strand.
AGTATTAACCAGTCACCACCTTGTTACCCAAACGAACCACTGAATAAGGAACATTGCCTTTTTCTGCCTTAAGACTTCTTTTCTTAATACCAGTCTATGTCTATTTCCTCTCATGGAATCTCTGAAATATTTACTGCCTTCCAGAATTCCAGGCAAAAGAATTGCCTAGATCTCCAGATCTGTACAATACCTTGGAAAGAAAGTATTGCAGTAACCAAGATTCTTCTAATTTGTTCAAAATATTAAGAAAATTTCAATCTATTTATTTATTTATTTTTAATTATTCTGAAGGTTAGCATTAATAGCATTTTGCTAATAGTTTGGCCTGTCTAACGTGTGGTGAGAGTAAATTAAATTGGTATTTCATTAGAATTTCATATTTTTCTGTGCTCTTCTTGAAATAGACTTTATGGTTATTTCATCCTTCTGTAGATGATATGATGTATGGTTTAAATTGCTACAGTTGGAAAACAAGGTAAACATTTATCATATGTGGAAATTTATTGAAAATTATTTAAGGCACTGTATAGTCTTCTTTCTTTTCACTTTTTATTTGTCTAATCTATTTCTTATATCCACTTGAATCCACAATAAAATGTTTTCCATGCATATATGTAATTTAATTTTTTTTCAGTGTCTAAAGCTGGAAATTTTAATTTATTTTTTCAAACTGAATTTTTTTTTTACCTTTCTCCATGGGTATGGAAGAGAAATAAATTATGGAGGCTTTTAAAATGGGCTTTTAATATCCTTCCTTAGTTTTTCTTGTTTGTTTCTTTATTTCTTTTCATAGTATTACTGGTCATACATTGTACTATATTATTTTTCTAGTTTCTTGTTTATATATCTTGTTTTTTATGTTCCCAAACTTTATTTTCACTCTATTTATAATGAAAGACCTCTACATACTATAAAAATATGCTGTTGCATAGAGTTATATTCAGCAGTATGAAAGAAAATGAACTTAAACTTGTGGAACATTTATAAGTTAATTGTAGCGAAGCAGAGAAGCTAGGTTGGTTAGTCTAAATTATGAAGTATTTTTGTAGCACAGCAACACACTTGCCACATTTCCATTAGCTGAGGTCATGGCCGTTCTTTCAAATAGTCCTTTAATGTGCAACTATTAATAAAAAAGCCTAATTATTTGAGCTAGGAAAGCAATTGCACCATATTGCTTGCTGAATCTTAAATATTGCTGATTCCTAGTATATTTTTAATGTGTTGATTGTAAAGCAAAGCTACACTGAATTTTAATACTCTTAAGCTAGCTCTTATTCTGCTCAGAGAGTTCATTGCATACTGTTAAGTCGGGAGAAACCATATGCACAAACTTCCAAAGAAAGTCATTGGAATTGACGAGGTCATTTGATCAAACTTGTGCTGGCTGTTCAGACTCCAGAGCTGTAGTGTTTGCAAAGCAGAGGAAATACATACCAGCACTGGATGGTGGTAGGTGTTGTGGGTGGGAAGTGCTGGGACTTATCAACGGTAAGGGCGGAGTGTTTGGTACCAGTGACAGCAATCGGGCTCCCTGGGCTCGTGTCTCAAGATAGGACGTGGCTGGTCCTGTGTCAAGACAAGATGCAGAAAGCCCTTCCTTGCACCGATCCTCTTGGGACCAGGATGTGGCAATATCATAAGTGACTGCGTGCCTCTCCAAAAGCCATAGCTCTCTTCTCAGTATCCAGTGCTTCATTTCTCCAACCTAGTACCACTACATTACTATGCCTGTAGCTGCCTCTCATGTCACCACCTGGTGGAGATGGTTGGCGGTGAGGCCCAGATCTGCCACGGTTTCTCTAACTGAGACCCGCGATTACAGCATTTGCCTTTGACTTTTAATAAATAAGAATATATAATAATACTCTGTGTAATCAATCATTTTAAATGTATTGGATGTTAGCTGTAACAAAGTGTTTGATAATTTTTCTAGTAGAAATAACCTTTGTTCAAATTAATGTTCTCTTTCTGCATGATATTAATCAGAAAAAAGAAAAAAACTGAAAATTATGCAGAAAAAGAAATCTGGTTTGTCGTGTATATCTGGTTGCTTAGGTTAGTAATCAGCTAACACAAATGCACATAGATGGATATACATTTATTAATTCAAATGTAAATAAACATTGACCTCTGCTTTTAAAAGAGGGGAAAATATCCTCCCACTTATTGTATTTTCATGTTAGAAATTATGTATCTACACACATCTGAGTAAGACAAATATATGTGTGTGTGTGCAAATGTCTCTGTATATAAATATAGATATTCATAGTCTGTGATGTATATCTCTAATGATAAACAAAAATTTAATGAATTAGATGTCTAAAATATGAAGTTACATTCATCTTGGAGAATAAATACTACTCAGACTAAAGTATTCTATCAGGCAGCTTGGAAGCTTTAATCAAAATACATTTTTAAAAGAAATATTGGAAGATCCTTCTACAGGGTTGTTCAGAAACAAAAGCAATGTTGTTCCTTCATATACTTTATCTTGTCTTATGCAACTAATTTAGTTCATTTCTTTTTATTGAATTATTTGGCTTGGAGCAGAATGTAAGAGCATCTACAATTTTTTTTTTTTGTTTTTTTTTTAATTAAAGGCAGGCTGCTTATGGTTGTGAAAGTATTAATTTCAATAATATTTGATAACCATGTATGCACACTTTCCATCATAATATTTCAAGTGTTCTTATATTGCCTTGAACAATTTTAATTTTTAATAACCCATATTCCCCTTTAATATAGTAATGTGCTCCTAATATTTGATTCTTTCCCAAGACATCTAGAGACAGTATATAAGGTATTGTACTCAGGATGGAGATAGCCTGTTTAGGAACGTTCTTATTAGTCATTGTCCAGCCATCAGTGGAAAAAATCCCTAGCATATTCGCATAATAGATTGAAGCCTAATATCATAATTTGTACTTTAATTTTCTCAGAGAAATGTGTCTTTAGTGAAAGTTGAAGGTTCTTTGGTTTAGACAGGTAGAGTCAGTAGAGTCCAGGGCAACCCACTTGGAGGACACATAGTCCAAGTCTTTCTGCTGTTACTATGTCCGCTTGGAAAGAAGAAGGGGCAGAAGAGAGAGCAAGGAACCCCTGGTTACCCTGCTCTGTCCCAAATGATTTCTCCCTCTTTGACCTGACTGTGCAGCACCAAGCTGCTTTCTCCCTGGCATGATTTTTCTGCTTGGCTTTGGGCAAGATTCTTAGCTTCTCCAGAGATAGGAGAAAGAAGTGGTCCTAATGCAAATCTCGTCTCCAAGTGGAAGAGAAGGACCCTGTGTTGTACTTTACCAGGCTTTCCTGAACCTACTTCTTGCCATAGTGCTCATAGCCAAAGATGGAGATGTCCAAAATATCAAGAAATGTTCAAATGTCAGAGAGAGGATATAAATTATTAAGTTGCTGAACTTTGCTGGGGACTATATTTCCTGAGTGAACGATGCGTTCTACTTTTCTTCTCTCTTCAGGAGAAGCAAAATTTATTTTTGTCCTATGAAGCATTGATTATAGGTGTTTCAAAATAACTATCACTGTGAAATGGAAGCTTTAACCATACCTTGATTTGGTCTTAACTCTCTCTGTGGAAGCTATTTCTAAACACGTAAGGAGCGTGTATGATCTCTGCTTATATCGAACAGATTATGTAAATGTATTGAAAGCAAGCTGGAAGCATAAATCACAGATGTCGTTTTGATGGAAAGTTTGTAACCAGAAAAATCTACAGCTCCCAAATCCCAGTGTGTTAATTATAAGGCGGCATCTGGTATACAAATTTATGCTTAGCTAAGAAATGTTCAGACTAAAATAGATTATGCCTAAGTGGGCTTACTGTCTAAAACCTATAGTCATCATAGGGAAGCTTAAAATCATGTGACAGTTAAGTGTCTGTGATCTAAACTGTCTGCAGCTAGAATGGTGATGTAAGCTGAAGGGGAAAGTAGGTGAAAAGAGAACGTAGAGGTTAAATGTTCTGGTTGCAAGGAAGAAAAGATGTGCCTGCAACAAAAGTTCTTCCCAAATTAAAAGAGATAGTCAGGGTACAGACTGGATAGAAAAAAAAAATCAGAAACTTATTAACTAGAAAATTCACCTTTTTTTTTCCCTGATCTCAGATATTAGCATAACTTGTGTATTCCATTGTTTTTGTTTGAAAAAGGTAAACATAGTGCAGAATGCAGTTATTTCTCTTCCTATGTGCTAAAACATAGTGGTTACAGGAGACTATAGGAAACAGGTGTGAGAAGTGCTGTAACCCATTTCCTGAACAATGTGGTAGTATTTGAAAATGGGACAATTCAAGCAGTGATGTATAAGCAATTGTCCCATCAAACATTAAGGTCAGTGAGTATGAGAAATGGTTTTGTTAAATTTTGGGCAGTTCTCAACTCTGAGAAGCCTCCTTAGTTTGAAGCCCTTCTGCTGTCTGCCTGTATCTTCTCAGGGAGTCTGGAAGCATGGATGGCCTCCAGATGACTAAGATAAAAATGTCAGTTCAGTCTCAGACAAGTATTCACCACTCTAGATGTATAATTTCAGTGTATAAAGTAGGCAGAGTAGATATCTAAGTATAGATATCATATTGTGAAATTTAATGTCTAGATATAAGAGGTTGTCTGAAGAGTTTCTGAACAGAGTCTTCTTCTCCATAAGGTTAAAATGCCAAAGTTTCCAAAAGCACCCATACCACAGAGTGAAGTGGAGTTTACTGAAAACGTTTAAGCACACAATTGTGGGTTTTTTTGTGAATATTTCAAGCTTTCCCTTCACAAGTTTTAGCTGCTGTTTTGATTGAAAATAGTCATATTCAAGGATGTAATAAAAACTAAGCTTGCAGCATACAGTGCATTTATAATAGTAGTGTCTCTAACTGATACAAAAATGGAAAAAATAGATAAGACTATTTATAAAATTAAAAAAATAGATCATCTTGAATCTGACCAATATTTTGCACTCGTATTAATAATACCATTGATTCATAGGTCTCATAGTAACTTAAAAGTATTCTCATAAGTAATTTTGTTTTTCTCTTTAGATACAGCAGTTTAAGATTACTTAATTTTCCTTCGGAATTTTAAATTATTAGTTGGCACAGATGTAAAACCAGGAGAATATAGTGCCAGTCCTTCTTCAAATACTGGGCTGTAGTTAAGATAGAGATGTTGAGGTGTTAGCTATTAATTCTGGGCAAACAAGTGATGAGAAAGGCCATTTCCAGTGGCTGTGTATATGCTTTTTAGAAAATGAATTATAGGCAAGGTCTTAAGTTGGAAAATTAAATTTTCAAATCATAAATAAATGCATTTTATTTCTCCTGATAGCTGGTTTGTTTTTCTTTGCCTGTGGTGATTTTTATCAGGTTTTCTGAAAATGTTATACTATTCAGCAAAACAGTAAGTGAGGTTGGCTGTATATGGCTCCTCCAAGAGCTAAAGTGCATTGTTCAGAAATGTGTGGAGGAAGTAGGAAAGAGGGAGCAATTGTGAGTGAGTTTGCCATCCAGAAGGAGAGCATATCCACAGGCACAAGTTGCAATCTACATTGACCTGCATGCTGCATTTCTGAATGTTACTTTAGTTGGCAGATAGGTGTATTTAGTTTTGGACATGTAGAGTGGGATTTTGTGATCTAAATATTAATAGGTCATTGGATCATTCAATTTTACACATCTTCTTTTCATTTCATTCCATTCCCATAAACATTTGATTTCTTCTGTTTTGTTTCTCTAGCTTTACACTCCCTTTCCTGTGGGCTGTGGGCTCCCCTCACAGTGGGCTGTAAGGTGCTGTTATGATCAGGGTGGTACCTGACCTTCAAGGGAAATTAGTGAGGATTATATCTGATGTAGTCGTCTGGAGCAAACAGGGAGGAAAACCCAGGCTTATTATTGGCACTTTCTCAAAATACCTGCCCATTTTTTCGGAATTTTCAGCTCAGCATGCCAATCCAACTGATCATTTTACATGAAACCTTCTGGCTTTTAATAGGAAGAGACAAGGAACATTTTTTCTGTCTTAATTTTAGTGTGTTTCACATAACTTTTAGTGTGCAAAATGTCTGTGCTTCATAGGTCTTACTTTTCAAGTCCTTTTGTGCTTCATTTTTTATTGTTCAGGAACCATTTCACTCCTTCAGGAGTCTCATTCTCAGGAGAGAATATTGATTCTCTGTACCAGTTCCAGGACAATTACATCCTTTTTGAGAAGGATTAAAAGGGAATTTAAAATGTTATTTAAGAAGTGTATATGTCATAGTTGTATACAGTGGCATTAGGATGTTGTATATTTTATTCAGTCTCCCATCCCTGCTCCCTAATTTTTACTACTTGGTGTGCTTTCTTGACCACCACTGGGTGATGAGGTGATATTTTCATAGAAATCTTACTCAGAGGTTTTACCTGAGTGGCAGTAGTTCTTTCATTATTTTACGTCTTTTCTCCACCATGTCTGTGATTTTACATTTGTGTATGATGAATATAATTTCTTGTTTATATCAAGGCCCTCAGTTCTTGAGATTCTTACATAGCTCGTGACCATAGCTCGTGATCATATTTAATTTAAAAATAAAACATTTTGAACACATCATGGTGACTGTTAAAAAATGGCTGTTTCTTCTGTATTATCTTTCTTTAACCAATTGTTTATTTGTATAAAGGCCTTCCATCTTATTCTTTATCATCTTTCTCCAAGACCTATTAGTGAAAACTTTATTGAATACCTTTTGGAAATATGAGTAGCATATATTGACTGGGTCTCTTTCTTGTCTACGTGTTTATTGACCCTTTCAGAGCAGTCTGTTAAATTTATGAGGCATGTATTACGTTTACAAAAGCTACGCTCTTACTCATTTTATTATGTATAACTCAGTAGGGTGCTCAAAAGTGCCTCTTTTAGTAAAACTGAACTCATGTCTTTGTTTTCAGTCTGTTGAGAATGCATTTGTAGTTGTCATTTATTTCACTGCAACATTATTTTCCAGAGACATCTCTGAGACATTGTTTTATTGGAGTAACTGCTCTCTAAAGGTGTCCGTTTTATGCCCAGTGGTAAATTGGATAACATTTAAAAAATCATCTTCCTCTGTACACATCAGAAAAATTTCTGAATGCATTTGCATTGTGTTTGCACTTTAACAATATGAATAACTGATACATAAGTGGGATATATTTTGTGTATTATTTTAAATGTGACTGGTTTTACACTGGTGTATCAAATATTTCTTTAATATTTTAATTTTAAATTGCACAATTTAATAGTAATTACACTATGTTTATAGATGATATAAATTATGCAAAGCTTCAGTTTTTCTTTTTCTTTTTTTTTTCTTTTTTTTTTTTTTCCCCTGCCTTCAGGTTAAATATGGCAACTGTTTTTTTATCCCACCTGAGAGGTGTTCTTCAGATTGATGCTCTATTTCTCATTACAGAGCTTTAATATAAACACACTTCACAGCTCAAAGTGTGGAAGAAGTCATTAAACTAGCTGTCTAATCAGGAAGGTGTAAAAAATTTAATTAAACTAATGGAAGATTGACTTAATTATTCAAAATATATTAATGCACATATTGTACAAGTCCTCACAATCTTTTATTTTGTCTAATACTCATTTATTTCTTTAATGTCTGAGTCACAGCCACCTTTATAGAACTAACATTAACACTAAGCATTGTTATAATTTAAAACTAATGTATTCACATGGAAACTGGACTACATCTAAGCACAAATATTGCACTTGAGCAATCATTATTTTCATAACATTATGTGAGGTTTTCTTGTGTCTCCTTTTAAAAACAGTGTTTTTCAGACTTCACAAAGGAGGACAGGACTGCTCAGGACTCACATATTGAGGTCCAGTGACTTTCACAGGTGGTGAGTTTAAGCACTGAATGGCTCATTTGTACCCTACAAATTTTGCCATTTAACCATTCTGGTGAAAACTCTGTGAGCAAGGTAGAGATCCCTTTCTTCAAAGCTTTAAAAGTTGTATATCATGTTAAAAACAAAATAAAACATATATTTGGATCATATCCATTATTCTCTGTGGTACTGAAATGGCAAAAAGAAGAGCTTGTATTCTGCTATTCTTGGTCCCATATAAATGGAGTTGAAGAACACTCATGAGTCAGTTTTCATTCAGGAATTTCTGCTGCAAATGCATAACTTTGATTTTTTTTTCCTCTTTTTAATATATATTGTCTCCATTAACCCAATAGCTGAGTCCTATTTACATTTATAATATTTTATTTTCAAGAACTGACTGAAATAAGAAATAATCCATCCAAAAACTCTTTACCAGAAAATGCTTATCTTTCATGAAAATATACAGGAGTGCTTGTTTAGGTAAGAGATTCACAATGTGGGCATAGATCACGCTATAAAGGAGAGTGGTCTGTCGTGTCTCTTTGATGCTCTGAATTGCCCTGTTGTTTTTTCTTAGCCAGTGAGAACTTGGCTGCTGAGGTCATCACTGCTCTTACTGAAGTGGAATGTATGAATGACACAGTCAAAGAGGCACAACAGAGATAATCTATTAAAATAATGAATTGAAGATCAAGTGTAGTGCTTGACCCTTAAAAATAATTAAAATATCTCAGGACATAAAATTATTAAGTACAGCGTTTCATGGAGGAGTTTGGACACACTACTGAAACTAACCTTTCGAGTAATAAGCCTCCAAAGAGGCTTATTATTTAAATCTCATAGATTTAGATAGAAATATTTTTCCAGTACTTTAATTTACAATTAAAAGAGCTTCATTTTATATAACTTTCTTCAACTTTTGTATTTGAAATATTTGAAATATAACTACCTTTGTATTTGAAAAAACAATTACTAAAATTTACTTTCTTTACTTTTCCTTTCTTTTGATTCTGTCTGAAAAAAGATCCGTATGCATATGACTACATTTTCCCTCCACATTTTTAAGAACTTTAGTTATTTAAGAAAAAAAATCCTTCTCTTCTGGGACTCACTTCTCAGAGAGTTTGTTTCCTATAACTTTGTGCCACCATGAATTTCTTTGTGCTTTTAAAATACTGTTTCTGTGTTCAGTTTACAAAGTGCAAGGAATATAATTGCAAATAAATTATATTCCTACTTAGCAATATTAATTTATACAAATTAAACAATAAACTGCTGAAAGTAAGCCTATATAAAATAATATATATGTAAAAGATCTGTTTTTAAATTGAACAGAATAGCGTGTAGATATATATAACAATAATAGTGAATAGTACTAATTAATATGTGTTGCATGTGATCTCAAGTGTACTTTGTAAATGTCATGGCTAAAGCAAGAGCAGATTATAATCATTAACTACATCATGTAGCTTTTAAAAACAGGATCACATTTATGGGAGAGGGTAACTTTAATTTCATATTTTTAATTGACTGCTTCTGTAGTTAATTAAACATTTAGTGTAGGTTTTGGTTACAGTCATAATGGAAACTATTTTAAGCAGCTATTAAATTGACAATCTTTCATATGAACATTTTTAGTCGAAGGAGCTCATTCATGTTAATAGGTCATATTGGAGCTGAATTTACTCTTACTATTTAAGAAGCAAATTAGTAATAAATTTCCCACTGTATTTTATTGAAATTTCTATTCTCCTGGGCATCCATATATCACTGGATCATCTGTTGAAGTCATCCTCTACCACCTCCCACGTATTTCTGTATTTCATTATAGAACATACAAGGATATTTTTCACAATAAAAAATAATGCGTATTCCATCTTAGATGTAAACTATTTCTTTAAAAGCACATTGAAAATATAAGGATCTCTTCAAGTCAAAATAAGTGTTTATTTCTCAATTTTACCTTCTAGATACTATTAGAAATGGATAAACAATGACAAGAACCATAGAATCACTAAGATTGGAAGGGACCTTTAGAGATCTTCTAGTCTAACCCTACTGCACACACAGGGTCACCTAGAGCATATTACACAGGATTGTCTCCACATCTTTTTAAACTCTTTGCAGAATTTCTGTAGAAGTTCTGGCCTAACTTAAAATTCTCTGAGGCATATGATTCTCTTCCTAGGTGGTCTGTCTACATCAGGCATCTTCCTGGTTAGTCATCTGAAAATATTCTTGGAAAAATATATGTGTATTTATTCTTTAATTACTTCCATTGATCAATTTCAGACAGTATGCGGATCTCATTTATCATTTTTCTAGAATCTACAGAGGTCTTTACTCTGCAAATTGGAACATATGATTGTTAGATATCCTATATGATTTCTCCAATCTGTTAAACCTTGCTTGTTTATATTCAAAAAGTCTTTGCTTATCACCTTGAAACTTTGTCACAAATGTAAAATATTTTTTATAAATTTATGATGACATAATAATCACGGGAATCATCTCTGTCTTCTTCCCAAATGTTGTTTATTCAGAAAAAGCTCAGAGGATCTTATCATTCAGAAACAACTTTTGGAAGAAAGTTAGTGGAAAGCAGAAGTGGAAAATTATAACCACTACCTAAGTTGCTTTACTAGATAATTCAGATTTTGAACATTGTACATCCTATTGCAATCACAATGTTGGCTAATTAAGTGAATTATATTATCATTATAGTTCTTAGATTATGGGAATTTTCTACTGTTAGTATGAATTATGTGCAGCGTTTCTACAAAGGTAAGAGAGAATATTCTTTTGTTGGCTAAATAAATGAGCTTAACACTCGTACTCAGAAAGCTTTATCTCAGAGAGTATGACTCTTATTTCATTATGTAAACAAGTAATTTACTGTTTGCTTCATTCAATTTTATTTATTTATTTGTTTATTTATTTTTCTTTTGCAAGTTAGGGAGCCAAAAGTCATCAGAAATGGATTGACTTTTCCAGAAAAAATGTTTCTGTGTTTTATGGGTAGTTGTATAATATCACTAAGAGCAATTTTTGTAAATGGTCTGTCATTTAAAGTTTGAGGCATACATTGCATCTTTAAAGCATAAGACAGCTATTACTGTAGACAGCTTGGGAAATTTATGGGCTTCTTGTGAAAGAAAAATACAGTAGCTGCAGTCCTTAGACAGATAGTAATATAGTCTTGTATAAATTCTGCCCTTTACTTCTCATGTATTCCTCTGGCTTTGGAAGAAAATAGTCCTGTCAGTGCTTAAAATTAGATATACTAGTATAAGAAAAGTGTTTCCTTTGTTACTGAAAGCATCTCTATGTGACTGCTCTCTGCCAAGCATGTAAGGATGTATGCAGGTCTTTGTGTCTTCAAAAGCTGTCTCCATCTACTGCAAACAAATCCTGCCAAAAGAATCAGATTTTCCTGGAAGCACATTAAGTTATGATCTCAAAACCACTGACCGCTCTTAAAATTGGAATGTTCCCACTAGAAGTAGTTACGTGATAGGCAGATTAGCTAAATTTTGAGAACTGAAAATGCTGTGATTTACTATTGTATCTAACTGACACAAAGCTAAATCTCTGTGAGGTTTAGATTAACTTAATTCTAGAACACATTTTCAAAACTGTTTTTTTTTTTTCTCAAAAATTGTGAAATGAAATTTAAGGAGAACAAACCAAACAGGACCCCAAAAGAACTGCTAAGCTGTACATGAACAAAGAATGATTAACTACCATAACGTCAAATACACCATTTTGTAGGCTTTTCTGTTAGTAATCTATAATTGCAAAAGCTTGTCCAACATTTCCCATTCACATAACATAACCTGGAAAAAGTGAAAAGCTTCTCCCTTCACTTTGTCCAGCTGCTGAGACTATAAAGACAATATTCTCGTTTGGAACTGACTGCAGAGAAGCACTGACAGAAGACAGCCTTTCCCTGTCCGATCTCTCCTGTCACCCTTGAAAAACCATGGCCACTGTTTGACTTTGCCCTGGTTTCTGTAGCTTTCTATAAGGAAGAACGCAAAGTAGGGGTAAGACAGTGATACCACCTTTACCTGACTCACAGATAAGGAGAAAGTAAGAGCTTCCTCCTTCTCATTTTCACTTGATGATAGAGGACTATGAATGCAAGCTAGAGGTGAGTAATTTGCAGTTCATTGAGGGCTGAAAGTGATAAAAAGCATGCAAGGCTCACTCATGTAAGGAAGGAAGAGAAATTTCTTTGAGGAATGTTGGAGTCTGGCCAAATTTTCTGAAGATAACAATATCTGGAATTCAGGTCTTTCATAGGCTGAAAGGAAAAACAAAAGAGGTTGGGGGGGCTAGCTGGGCTATCAGCTGACTCTTAATGTCTGTTCAAAGGTTGCAGATTTAAGCATCAAACTACCTCTAATCCACTTGGAAATTGTTTATATTTTCTGTGTATACTGCAAATTATTTTCAAAGTTTATCTAACTTGTGTATATGGAGTCTGAGTGTGCTGGATTTGATTATTGTAATGTTGGTATTTGATCATGACTTTTTTAGTGTACTTTGGTTTGTGCAATGTTATAATGATGCAAGGCTGGTGAATGCACACTGCAGGATATGGGAGAAAGCAGTGAATATTAATATACTTTAACTCATTATTCTTATTTGAGTTTATAGACCTATAAACAACAACAAAACTGCTATCTTCATTGTTATTTTGTGTCAGAAGGAAGCTGAGGTGATTCAGTACAACAGCTGGTAATGACTGAAGAAATGACAGTCTTAAGTATTCCAAATAGACAAAAATGGTTCCATCTGAAGAGGAATTTGCTCACAAATAGGTTGAATTTTCCAGTCAAGATAGAGTGTACTGTAATCAGGGGCTGAACTTATGATCCATGAATCCCAGTGTATTTCTTCAGCCATAAGACCATCCATCAGTTGCTTTAATTGCCAATTTGGGAAAGCTAATATAGGCCCTGCTTTGTTATGACTTGTGTCCTCAAAGAAAAGTGAAGGGTATAAAGTAGAATGCTTAGGATGCTTCTTTCCTGTGCTATGTTTCCTATAGCTCTTGTCATTATCTTATTTATGCTTTTAAATGTAGTGTTACAGTCTTAGTGCTATGTAATTATACTTTTGATAATTTCTATCAGTAATTCTAAAAAAGAAAAAAAAATTGAAGGTCTAAAAGTACATTCTTATTTAGAGAATCATAATCAATTGAGAGAGGACAATAAAACACCACAAACACCTTATGGATATATAAATTATACATATAATATATATTTTAAATAGCAATAGTGCTTTAACCAATCAGTCTGACAGAGAAGTAATAGATTACAATAATGACAAAGAATTTGGCACCTGAAAAAAGGGGATTTCTTAAAATAAGTATGATGCAAATTATAGAGATATCTCCTGCATACTGCACTTATCCCAGCAGTCAAAAGACCCTAGCTGTAACAGACAACTGTTTCCTGTAAGTAACAAAATTGTCAAGGGATAGAAGAGATAAAAGAACAGAACCTTGCTTAGAGTATAAGATAAAGTCTTTGGAAATGCCTTACCATTTTCACCTGCTCCTTCCAAGAGAAGAGAAATTGCTAAATATTTCTCTTGTGAACATAATTTGCAGAACATACCTAAGCTTTTAATTTAATTAACATTGAATTATCATATTATTTCTTCACTGTTTCTTGTTTTTAAAAGGCTTTCAGGGCAGATGACTTGTCTTGTTTGATATGTTTTGTGTAGAGTTTCACATGATGACAGGGACCTGATTCTGGGTTCACTGACACACAATGAAAGATATGCATTTTGTAAACAGTCTGTATGCTCAATTTTTTTTTTCCTTTTTTAATGTTGTGTGAAATGATGAGTTCATACAATGGGTTTTGTTGTTTACAGTATTCACAGGCCCCACTATCCACTGAGAATTATATTTTAGGAAAAGCCACAATGTAGTTTAGCAGAAACTATAAATTCTTTTCAAGCAGAGTGCTGCTATCTGTGCTGAAACATTGACTTTTTGATAATTAGGGAAAAAGGTATATAGTATCAGGGGAAAAAGTAATGTGAGTGGTCTTTTGACTTGAGTGAAAAGACTTATGTGACGTTCCCATTAGACCTTACTTTTGAAATCCATTTACAATTTGAAAAAAATAGCTCTATCTCCTTGATAGTTGAGTAAAATATCTTCTTAGATGAATTTCTTACTCTTTCCCAGAAGACAACCAAATAGTACCTAGACAATTTCTCATGTTGAAATCAAAATTTACAATATCTCTGAGCATTTATGAATAAGAAATCTGTGGCATTTATGAGGAAAAACAATCATATTTCTTGTTGAATAAGATGGGTTGGAATGTCTGCTTAATGGCCAGATAGTTTTGGGACGGCATTTTTCTTGAAAGCATTCATTGCATGGCAGTGTCAGCTTAATGCCTAATTGCCTGTGGCTTATTTAAAAGTCACAGCCATTTTAAACATCAGCACTTACCAGCTTTTTTTTTGGCTGAAAATAATGTAATCTCTCCCACACCTACTGTGGAACTGCTGAATGAAGGGCCTGTTATGTAGAGGCCTTAGGACCTCTACTTGACTTATGTTTGACTTATGTAACTTCATATTCTCTAAATAGGTGTTAATGATTGGAATTTTTCTTTTGAAATATATTTTCTCAGGAAGTTGCTGATGTATCAAATTAATGCTTTCTTTCTAATGATTCTCATAAACAAGATGGCTGAAACTTCTTAAAGTACTCATGCAGTACCCTAACAGTGTCCTGTGAGAGTCCAAACATTACTAGCTGTGAAAACACAAAAGTCTTTAATTAGCTGCTGAATTTATAAAATTAAGAGTGAAAATTTTATATGTATTTTAACAAATAAGCTTGTAAGCTTTATAGAAACATGTATGTATATGTATATATATTTTTGAAGAATAAATAAGTTCCTAAAAGTGTTATCTTTTAAGACCTTCTGTTTGTTCTGAAATCTGTGCTTTGATGTTCTTCAGCTTGATAAATGATATTATCTCACAAAAGTATCTAGCTGAATCCCAGTTCCAGAGATCTACCTCCATAACTTTTTTATTTCCTGTTTAAATGAATGAGGCCACCCTAACTGAATTTACTTTATAGGATAGCATTTTGGATCAAAATGAATCACTGAAACTTAAAATGATGTAAAAGCTTCAAATCATGCTTTCCTTAAGGCCTTGCACAAGCCCTGGATATCTGTTAGAGCAGCCACTCTTGGATCATAGGTGTGTCCTATCTAAAATATTCAAATAACTAGATGTTTATGGAGCTGTATTTGGTTGATACTTTATCTAGTTCTATGAACCTCAGTGAATTTTTGAATCCTGGTTAACCTTGACTTTATTGGATTTGATTATATTGCAAATCTGCCTTTCAATTAATGAGGTAAGGAAATGAAATTTCTGTTTTAGGTTAGAAACAGCAGGCAAAAGTGTTCTGGGATGCTGTTTTTGTCTTTAGTAGGAGTTATAGGCATATGTTCATGTGAGCTGTGGGTAATAAAGTCAGTCCACAGTGAAATGTTCATGTTGAAGCTATATATCGTTAGAATTGAGGCACATGCACCGAAGAATTAATGAAACCTTCCGCGTATTTTTTCTACCGTGATAAGGTAATGTCTGATGATAAATTGAGTTTATGGTGAGCTGCTAGATTCAATCTTTGACTGTAAATCTAGAAAGCTAACGTCTTTCAACAGAGAAGCTAAAGTCACTGCAGTATACACCAACTGTCACTTGAATCAAATTCATCCTGACAAGGATAGTATCTCTTGTGAACTCTTCCTTAAATGGGGTCACAAACAGTTCATAATAAAAAAGCTGAATGGAAAAAAAAATGTTACACAATAATAGAAAGTTTTGTATGTCATAAATCCTCTTAAAATTTCCTAATTCTTTCCAGTGTAATTTTCCTTATGGTTTAAGATTACCAAGTTAAATAAAGTTTCATCATAACTGTTCTCTGAAGAACAGAACAGAATTACTTGACCTCTTCTGAGAATTCTTTTTGCTTCCCATTCCCCTTAGCATTAACCTATTTGTACTTTCAGGAGTGTTTGTTCGATAGAAATATAAATGAAAATTACACCCCGTAATTAAAACTATCATGATTGGTTCTTTAGATTTCTTTATACTTTGGTATACTATTTGTAAACCAGAGACATATCTCTTTTCTCATTTTCTTGCCACGTACAACTTATAATTTTGGGGT
The DNA here is from genome assembly GCA_003342815.1 of Eudromia elegans. Classification (NCBI taxonomy): domain Eukaryota; kingdom Metazoa; phylum Chordata; class Aves; order Tinamiformes; family Tinamidae; genus Eudromia; species Eudromia elegans. Next base: position 4,068,307 of record PTEX01000026.1, read on the forward strand.
TGAAATCTATAGGTCATTCTTGAATGAAACCTACTGCCAAAAAATGAATATTGGCAGTAAAGTGAAATGATAAAATGAGTATTGGCACTAAAGACATGAGAACAGCAGAATATAGCTGTAAATAGTTAAATCTAGTGGAACAATTGTGTAGATAATGAGTTTGCATACAGACAGAACTCTTGTTCTGTTAAAACCTGCTTCCATTGACAGCATCATTAATCACAGGAGAAAACATATAGGAATAGATGGATAATATGAAAAGATAGGTATTTTATAATGCACAGCTGCAGTACACACTGGAATATTTTTCACATGAAGTATAAGATTTATTTTTTCAGTCATTTTGAATTTGTATTAATGTAGCAGAAGAAACAAAAGTAATAAAGAGAACAAAGGTTGACACTGGATTTTATAATCATACCATTTAATCTAAAATTAAAATTTCAGTGCTCTAATAAAGAACTTTGCTACTAAGAAAAGAAGGAAAGGTAAAAATCAAAATCTGATGACATTTCATTTTGAAATATTAACTAGTGAATGGTCTGAAATAGTAGAGTGTTTTCTGGTTTTTATAGACTAAAAAGAGCAATAATTGGGTGCACAAGCTGACAAGAAATAAAAAGATGTAAGTGTACAAACTAAAGCATGGCCAAGAGAAGATAGTTTGGAAGTTCATATTTGTACTTCCTCATATTAGCACACTTTAAATAAAGCATATGAAATTATAAAGAGGAATACTACTTTTAAAGACAGAAAGTCTACCACAGGCTGAGCAGTGATCAGCTATTTGTGGACTATGACAGCATTCACAATTGCATTAGACAGCTGTTTGTTGGGGGCAGGGGTTGTAAATAAAAAGTGATCTGAGACCTCAAGATATAAAATAACAACTAACAGCTATCGCTGCCAGTGACTATTTTCATCTTTCCTGAGAATCTTTCTTCCTGGACAGTGTCAGAGACACGACAGTGAAATCAGTGAATTATTAATGCCCAGGAGCCCAGGAGTGGCAGGAGAGTAGCCGATCTGAAGTGATCCAGTTCAAAAAAAAAAAAAAAAGATGAGTTCAGTTGTTTAGAACAGTGCCTGCAGAGGGACGGTGACCGGTGCTGACCACAGGAGTGGCAACACGGGCACTGCCGGGTTTCATCTCCGCATCAAGGATGCTCAGCCATGTCGGGACATCTCTGTCTCGTGCAGGAAATGACACCTGCAATTTTCTGGCAATTAGGCCTGTTTACTGGTGGAAGGAAATTTCATAAACTGATTTGATCCTCTAGTTCTCTGCTACATTATTCTTGCTGTGAATGATTTGTTGAGAATAGTGATAAAAATTAATTGCTCTGAGAAAGTCAACAACAGTTTTGCCTTTAAACCCTGTAAACTACTACAATTATGCTAAAAGTGCAAGCCTGGAAGGTGCTGAGTACACAGCACTTTTCAATTTTGAATTTTTATTCACACAGAAGTAATTGAACTATTTCAGAAATTAGCTAGCATGAACAGAGAAAGCAGTTCTATAATACTGCATTAGCTAAAATGTGATCCATTCTATTACACAACAGGGCTGCTTACTGTGTGAAAAAGTGATTTTTACCTCCCAGTGATATCTGGATGTTCACTTTTTTTTTTTTTTTTTTTTAATGTAGTTGTGTAGTGAGATAGCAATTTAAAAGTGCATATCTACCAGAGAGCATGCTTCTAAAATAGTAATCTCATAATTATAGATCTCTTTGACCATAAGCAAAGTCTTTACTGGACTGTGTGTATTTTCTTTTATGCCCTTTTATATAGAACCAAATAGAAAGTGTGGGAAAAAGGAAATGTAGAAGCAGAGAAGCTTCTGCTGACAACTTAACTTATAACACGCTTTGCTCTTATTAAGGCCATTCTGACCAAAGAGTAACTTAATTTGTTAGTCTAGCTTTCAGGCCTTGTTAAAAATGCATTGCTGTGAAGGCTGCGATTCCAGTGTCTAACAAAGAAGTGAGTATGAGCTGTAAATTATCACCTAATGGGAGCTATATCTTGCTGCCAAGAGTGATTAAATGGTATAAGATAGGCAGTTTGTATATGCAAAGGAGAAAATATCCAAGCAGTATTGACAGCAAAAGTAAAAAGCGTGTACCAGCTTTGGTGATCTATTAATATTTAATGTGAATGATTGGAGGAGATGTTTTTAGATATTAGCTGTTTCTTTTTCAAGAGAGAATTATAAGGCTTACAAGGAGCTGTATTGACCAAATGCACATACACATATGGAAAACTATATAGCATGATTGTTCAAAGAAGGAAAAACACCTCTCCCGTTCTGTATGCAGCAAGTAAAAGATACAAACTGATTTTTACGTATTTCACCAGTGACAATTATATTCTACGTTCAGTTTTGACAATACATGCAAGTAACTGAGTTCCACAGATTGTAAAAACTTACTTTTCCAGTGTGTTTTATTCACTAAGTCTGCGTATATTTGCAACACAGAAAATAATAGAAACAAGAATTTTTTTAGTCCAGAATGCTATATCATTAACTATAATATGACAAAGGAAGAACTAGAATATGTTAGCAGAATATTCTAGTTATAATATTTAAATCAAGTTATCTCCTTCTTAATGAGCATTTTTACATAAAACTTTAGCAAATTCCATACAACATTAAAATTCTAGCAGTGAACTTCTGTTCAAGTTCCATAGTGTATTCACACATAAACAGTAATCTAGCATAAAATGCTAGGGTAATGCTCACAGTTTAGCACTTGCCTCTATTTTAAGTACTTTTAAAATATCACAAAGTGTTTTATAAAACCTTTTCTTCAGTATGTAAAAGTCATTGAAAATAGAAATGATAAACTTATCAGGAGTTCATTCTCAGCTTTATTACTAGCTAGAAAATATATATATATACATATATATATAAAATATGGAGTATAAAGTTCAAATTACATGTATATACGTATTAATGTATGTGTATTCAAGTATAATAATGTATTAAATTCCTTGAAAGTAGTCAGATTAGCCAATTGTGAGTCATTTTTTGGCAAAAGCCTCATTAATATTCAATGTTTGATCAATAATTAAAATGTACTCTACAGCATATCTGTTTGTCTTTAGGCCCTGTCTCTGTCTCCCAAAACACACAGTTGTTCATCTGTAAGATTTATTTTAATTAAATGTACCTCATGCTGAAAATTTCTCTGATCCATATAATTTTATTATTGGAGAAAGAAGTGGAGCTCGTGTGATTTTGATGTTAAATTATTTGATGTATTTTTTAGTTCAATTTTAGTGGCATTTCACTAAACTGTGGTGTTAGTAGTTAAAGGATTATATTTTTTATATGCATCTTGCAGCATACCTTAATCCAAGTAAGCTTTGTCCTGAAGTTTTCCTACTTATGATCATTATTTTCTGTAGAAGTTCAGGTGCTTACCTTAAATAAATAAGTGTTGACTTCTCTGTAATTCCCTATATTCTCTGTGAAATGCTCAACATACAAAAAAGGAAACTTTTATATAAATATATACATATACAAGAACTTTATGTTAGGTCACAGTATTATCTGAGCTATGTCTCTGCAAGTGAATTGGGGAGGACACTTAATGTACTCAAAGTAGTAACTGATGTATAAGATTCAGTGCCAAAACCAAAGAGGCCTTAATACAGAAAGTATACATGAATGCCATCCGGAAAGTTACATGAATGAAATACCAGAATGGCAAAATAAGATCTAGGATCTCATCAAAGGTAAAGATCTCCGTTTGATTCTCACTTTATTTTCTTACCTCATATGGTTTCAATGGTTTGATCTATCTGACCATTAAAAAGCTGAGTAAAAATAAAAATTATTATAAAAACAACAACAAACAAACAAACAAACAAATCAGCAACCCCCAAAACCATGTATCCTTCTGAAGTCTGAATGAAGAATGAAATACTAGTTTTATCTTGTAGCCTTAATTTTGGAGTTAGCTTTCAGAAATTCTTTCACAATTGTTTCATTCACAATACTGATATTCAGACTTCTACACTGACTTTTTGGGACTCATTTAAGGGAGAGTATAAAACCAACATCATAGCCAAGAATAACTGAAAACTCCTTGACTCATTGAGAAAAGAAGTTTAAACTGAGGAATAGCTTTCTGCTCCCTTACCAGCTTAACAAATATCCCAAAATGCATAAGTACCTAAGGGGCATTTAATGTAAACACCCACATTTTTGAGAGTAAGGTTACACTGGAATCTGAAATTTTCTTCTTGCTGATATCGAGGATGATCATTCATTATAAATGCTACTTAGGAATGACTAAAGTTGATGAATGGAATTATTATTATTTTTTCCCTCAGAAAACCTTAATGCTAATTGTCACAGGGCAGAGCATTGCTGTGCTTGACTTCCTTTCTTGGATGTGTATCTTGGGGAGACATCATTGTGCAAACAGAGCACAGATAACAGAGACTTGTAAAAGTCTGGAAGGGTTTTCGTGTCTGTGTATGTGACTCAGTACAACATCATGTAGCAGTATATGCCTGGGTCCCCAAAGCAGTAGAGCTGCATTTGATAAGTAATAGCCATGACTAATTCAATCACACTGAGAGGTGCACTGAGTCAGCTTGCGGCTTTTGGTTCAAAAGGCAGTTCGGACACAGCTAGCGTGAGTTTATCTGCACCACAGCACACTGTGCCGTGCAGACGTGCCTTTGGTCATATCGCACTGCATTGGCCTATCTAACAGCCATGTATCGGAATGAATTTATTCAAGACTGGGAAGTGCGCTCAAGCCATCTGTTTGTATTGAAGTGATTTAGATAAGCAGGAGTGAGCACTCCGCAGGCTGTGGAAAGGTGGCTAAACGGCTCAGTACCTGAGAGATGTAGAGATTTCATAGACACAAACAGACAGAAAACAAGCTTTCAGTCAAATGCTACATTGACCGTGCTAATGTAGGACTTTGTTCAAGTTAATAGGCTCTGTCTCTCAACAAGGTTTATTAGTCTGATCATGCTATCACCCAAATAGTCATGCTGTTTCTGGATGAGAGATAGTTATAGCTCTACAATCTCATCATTCAAGCAGAACAAGTTCATGTGTAACTGCAAAAGATGGGACAGACATGCAACTTGCAGGGAAAAAATCTATTAGGTAATGGAACTGGCGACAGTGCTTCCTACCCGCGCCAAAGGTGGAAACTGGTTTGCACACAAAATTAGTCTATTTTGAAAAACTCATCACAGGCAAGTCTTTTCATGTGGGCAAAGACCCTATTCTGCAGTTTCTTCCAATCTTGCCCTTCATGCCTACAGAGAGGCTCCTCTGCTAGTAAAGAAAACGACAGCATAATTGCACGTTTTCTTAGTCTTGTGCAATTATGGAGCATCACGCACATCTTGTATTATAAGGACATTTGAAATGCATAATAACATCAATAGCTAATTGATGTATGGATTTAAAGGGTAGGTGCTGTTTTCCCTTCATTATTGCGTATCTGAAATAGCAACAAAAAATAATTGAAGCAACCTACTTCTAAAATAGACTTTTAAATTATCTCTTTTTTTTTTCTTCTTCTTTTCAATTGTTTAACTGTTGCTATATAAAGCTTGCTTTTGCGGTGAGTGACAGAAATTTGCTCAAGATACTGTACTACTCTTTAATCATGAACACTGCTAAAGGCAAGGCTTAGTGACACTAGTAATTTGGATAACATTCTTTAATTATATCTCGATAATCTATCACATTTCTGAAACGAGAATTAATCGTTTATGCATTCCTCTATGCCATGTGTTGGAAACACAAAACAGATTAAAATCAGCATCAGAAGCCAATGAAAATAATAGAATGGACTTAAATAGTAAATATCGAACTATTACCTAGATAATATATTCTGATTCTTAAAAATATGTCTTCAGAAGTTAGGATATTAAGATATTCTTTCTCCCTGTTTATCATGTTGAATGGAAAGTATGCATGACTGTTTGAATGTAGATACATTTTCATGTTCAGTACATCACAGACCTCTTACTTAAAGATGCTTCTAGATTACTGATATAAGAACACCTTTTATCAGGTGGCATTTATCTTCACTGGCATGAGTGTAAACGTATCAAAATCCCAGCAGTACCAGCTAGTAAGAGGAACTGCCTCCTTCATCTTCTTCTTATGAAGACCAGTGAAAGAAGATGCTGAAATAAAGAAAAAATGTCCTTTAAAGTCAGGAAAGCAGATTTCATTACATCTATCAGTTGTATCCTCAAAACATTTTCATGGCTTTTCAACCAGCAAAACCATAACATTGAAATCTTTGAACAAATATGATGTCATTCTTCCACCCTTGGATAATTAGAACTGAATCCCCAAACCTTCAGACCCCGAAAATGTCTGTGTGTTTTGATCTGCGAACAGTGCAAACTCAGAAGAAAATGGATGAGCCTGTACCGGGAGGGGAACTTTTGTGCTTAATGAGGGGAAGCAAAGCTGTATGTTGAAAATGCTTTGGATAGAAGCCCTGAAATATGTACCCAGGATAAACAGGAAAATAATAGGAAAATAATATTAAAAAGACTTGCTTTATGAGTTCAGCAACAGTAAATTAATGCCTCAAGTGTCTGAGGCATGTGTCAGATGTATATAGACAGATACGTTCAAGAAACTGTTACAGAAATGAGGTTACTGTTAGCATTTCTCACTGAACTATGAACTTGATGAAGCTGAAATATATACTAAATTTGGCTATTTGCTGGAGGAGGAAGTATGTAAGTAAAAGCATATTTGAAGTGTTGCAGGTAACATTTGGTTAAAAAATGTATATAGAAACATTTTCCTGCAGTTTCCCCTCTGCTGCTAAGGATCTTGTACAATCTGTTTTAACCTCAGCTATAATTACTCTTCCCTTTCTCTCTCTCTCTCTCTCTCTCTCTCTCTCTCTCTCTCTCTCCCCCCCCCCCCTTTGCACAAATAGCCACCTTTTTCTGACTACTGGTATTCTTATATCCCGGCTGAGAGCGGCTGATTGTTAAAAAACAAGAGGAGACCTGACAGGACAAACCAAAAATAATTTTCCTGCCTAGTCTCTTTCCTGTGAAGTCCAATGAAAAAAAGATGCTGAAGGAAAGGGAAACAAAAAGTGGTCAGGGTATTTGTATTGCAGACCACTATATTAGCTGATATAAATTAGATCATCTTTAAAGCTGCTCTAATGTATCTGAGATAGCCACATTGTAGCTGGCTTGGGCTGTCCCGCTCCTTTTGAGAGAACTTGAACAATGAGTCATTTGGTAAGAGTGTAACAATCCTTGTATCCTATGCAGATTAGCAGAAATTACCTGCATAGAAACGTCAAGAAACGAGCTAATATAGAGGGAAAAAAGAGAAATTAGTATAAAATATATTAGAAAATAAATACTGGAGTTTTTGTTAAAAAAAAAAAAGAGGGGGGAAGTTCTTCAGAGACAAATGTTATGATATGAAAAATTCAGGGATATCTTTAGGGAAATTGGTCAAAATAGCTGGTAGTCAGATCCTATTCATAAATATTTCAGAGAAGATAATTCTGAGGACAGGAAAATTATTTTTAGATGGAACAATTAAAGATCAATTTTAACAATCACAGAAAAGCATCCAAGGCTATAGAGAGATCATTCATTCCTTGTTATTACTATCTAGAGATATTCAACTATTATGATTTTCAATTAGTGGAGAGCTATTCTGTATTTTCTGTCCATAGAAAAGGACACAAATGTGAAAGTATGACATATATTTACATGTGATATGAAATATTATATTTGAAATCTACCTGGATATCATCACCTGTGAACTTACTGTTATCATATCATTGAAATTAAATTTGATTTTTTCTGTGATGTGAGTATCTTTTGGCCAGAATTGACAGGTTTACATAAGGAAAAAAAAAAAACATTTAACAACATTTTAGGGGAAAAAAAAGTGTAATCACTTTGTCCAGGCTTTTGTCCAGGACAAAAGTGATATTTTTCAGAAGTCAAAAATTCAGACCTTTGCCACAGATTACTCAGGTAGTTGATTGTTGATGCAAATTTACATGTAATAGTAGAAGTAACAGCAGCTACTCAGCAGTAACTGAGGTATCTGGAGTCCATTTTCTATCCAAGATTCACAAGCATACTCTGAACAAGAAAATTGCATGTTCAAGGTCTTTATGGTGAATGTCTGTAGTTGAAGGAATACCAAGAAAAAAAGAGTTTTAATCCTCCAAAATCTAGTCTTGTTCTTGAATACTTGAAAATGGCACCAAAAGTTGCCATTATTGCCCTGGTAGAGATCTATTTGGGAAGGAGCTGTGTGAAGTTTCACTTATACAACAAAGTTCTAGACCATGTGCTTAACACTTCAGAGAATAAAGTCTGAAATGACCTTTTCCCTTTCTATTTCAGAAAATCACCACCAACTGTCACTTGTTTCTAGTGGAGGAAATAGAAGTAGTGTGCAAGATGTGTGTACTAAGTATGTTTCGTACAACATTAAACATTTTGATCTCCAGTCTGAGCATTGTTCTGAAAGAATCACAATGTATAGAAAAAATGGAAATTATTTTAAGGAGTGTATTTGTTTTCATTTCAGTCTGTGAGTTTGCTAAATCCGGTTAAAGAAAAAGAGATAAGAAAAAAAAATCTTTTTTGATTTGCAGGAAAGATGAAATTCACCTTTATCTTGTTTTCTTTCATGATTATCCTTTCATTTGAACAGTCTCTGGATATATATATAAAAAAAAATGTTCACGACTGTGCCCCCTCTTTTGATTATACAAATTAAATTTTGATTTAGAGAAACAACAGTACTGACTGATAGACTTGGATTCACTAGGACTCAACAAATTCTAATTTTCTGTGTGATTTTCAGTAGGCTCTTTGCTAGGATTCTATTTTCCTACTTATAAAATGAGGATTTACAGGTGTATCTACAGGATTTTTCAGTAGCAGAAGGAACACTGGGAGAAATGTGGGCTTGCTCCTCAATCAGGAAGAGAACAAAGGCAAGGAGAAAAGTCTGATCAGTCTGAAGGTCTGATGCCTTCTTCACCTCAGTCAAGTAAAGACTCAAAGAAAGTAAATCTGTCCTTCAAGAGTCCAAAGTTCCTCAGGGCAGAGGGCAAGTCATCAAGGATGAGGCTTAGATTAAGGAATATAGAAAAATGGAACAGACTGAAGTCCATGGCCTCAGATAAAATGCAGATACTCAGAGATTCCCAAAGACTGGAAGAAATCATATGTGCCCCACACCTTCAAGAAGGTCAAGAGAGATGACTAGAGGAACTGTGATCAGTCAGCTTGGTGAGTGGGGAGATATCAGTATTTAAATTGATCTTACTAGGTTTTTTGGTCACTGTCTCCCATGATATCCTCATATCAAGTGGGGATAGGATAAGTGGCTAGTGAGGAGGAAGAAAACTGGGTAAATGAGTGTGCTAAAAGGTGTATGTCTAGTCAGGAACCATCTCAATGTGCTCTCTAGGCCAGAAGTTGGAGAGCAGCTTTGCAGAGAAAGACCTATATCCTAGGATACAAATATGAACAGATGACAGCAATGGGTCCTTATGGCAGATGAGACCAACAATATCCTGAGCATTGTTAAGATTGTCCACATGGAGGGAGGTGACCCCACGTCTTCTATGCAGCCTTGGTTAGATGCACCAGGAGTACCGAAAGAGGGACATGGGCTTGCTGGAATCCTGTGTAGGGCCACAAAATAATTATAGTGCTGAAGCATCTTATATGAAGAGAGATCTTTTCTATGTATGTAGATATCTGATTACCTGATGGTGGGAGGTCAAGAAAGCAGGAAGACAGAGCAAAACTCTTCTCAGTAGTGCCCAATGAATGCATTGGGCACAAGTGAAATATAGGAAATTCTGTTTCCCTAAGAGATCAAACACTAGAACAGGTTGCCCAAGGAACTGATGAAGTGCCTGTCCTTGAAGGTATTGATACCCTCACTACCAGGGTATAGTGTTGCAAGGGGACACACTTGACAGTCTCCTGCCAGCCTCTACCATTATTTGGTAGACTCTGCAGCATACTGTTTCGTGAAAGATGAAACTGCTTTGGAAAGCAGACATAAGATTTAGGTGACAAATTCCTTAACTGTGAGGATGGGGTACAGTAGTGATATTCACTGGACCTACAGCACAGTAAAGATTTGCTGGCATGTGGTCTAAGGATTAATTATTTAACAATTACACAAAGTTCTGAAGCTATAAGTGCTAATTATATATTATCCATTCCTGAATGTGAGTTTGTATTACTGGTTATAATGATTCATCTGGTTAAAGTCTTGAAAGCTTGCAAGCGTACTATTATTAGGCTCTTTTCAAATATTGTATAATAAAAGCCGTATAGAAAGGATAATGCACTGAATTCTACTTTGTCTCATAATCTGAGTGAAAAACAACCCCATTACTTAATCTTCTCTTCCTTTCAGCTTTAGAAGATGTCATTAATGAGTGTCTTAAACTCCATGAATAAGTAAAATTATATATTCAGAGTGTAAATGTTTTAAAACTCTAAAAAATGTACCAGAATAATTTGAGTCCTGAAGATATGTGGAAAATGAAAACTGCTCCTGGCAAGCTAATAGTAGCTCTGAATATTCAAATAGCAAAGAGTGGAAAGTACTATTATAATTAGGATTAAATGAATGTTAGCTGCATTTATAGCTGTTATTCCTAGCTTTTTGTAATACTTCTTTTAGGAGCATGGTTCTGTTTTCTTACTGTATTTTTCTAATGAATCAATGATTCAAAGGATTCACTCTTTTAATATTAAGATTGACAGCAACTCCACAAAAATAAGTATTTAAAATCTAGGTATTAAAAAAAAAAAGGAAAACCATTTTCTTTTTTTTTTCTTACTGAGGGGTTTTTTTTTCTCTTTTGATATGGAGCCTAGAAATGTATGCAGCCCTATGCACTAATAATATAGGCCTTTTCATAAGAATGTAATTATTTCATAAATGAAATATCACTGAAAGCATTGAACAAAAGACATAGCTAGAAAATTATACTTTGTCAACAGCATAAAATATGCTATTAAAATATACAAATTATATTCTTCCAGAACAATACAGCCTTCATAATATTCCTAGTAATCAAATGAATGAGAAAATATGTTATTCAAAATAAGATGGGATATGTTCCTGTTTAAGATATTTTAATAAATATTAGTCATGACAAGCTTTCTAAAAAGAAGTCTAATTTAATTTACTTTTTAAAAACTTCAGTAGTGTTAATATACAGAGTAGAAATACATGCATTTCCTGATATATCTGTGTAAATATCTACTTGGTCTAAAATTAGTGCTAAATAATGGCATATTGATTGCTCATCCTGAAATTCCTGTTCATAGTATGTAGACTTGCTGTGCTAAAAACATGAGTTTGCAATGCAGAAAATATCTAAGATGAAATGTCTTCGTCTTTCTGTGAACCTGATTGGCATTGCACACACTTGAAATTTTCAGTGTTTAATTCATGCTTTGTTTCTGACTGGGGCTAGTTTATTTGAGATAGCTAATGATATAGTTAATTGCAAAAATATCAAGGAAAATGTATAATCATTTTAAGATATACTAATAAGAAGAATCTGCTTTTCTAAAGCTCTTTTTTTCTTAATAATAGATCTGTGATCAATGAGAATCTTTTTTCTTTTTACTGTGTTTTTTTTTTTTTGTTGTTCAATAAATAAATAAATAAACTTACTAGTTGAGATAAAGGAGATAAATGAGTAAAAAATTAGCCAAGGCAAATTCATTCCTTTCAAACAACTTCTGTCTTTCTCATAATTTTTCATATCTCAGCTTCATTCAAGAAGCAGCCCAAATGTTTATCTTTAATTTCTGATATACTATATTTGCTGCCATGTGTTAGTATTAATAACTATTCCTTGAATTTCAGGAATTCAAATGGCAGGAAGCTTGGCTGTGATTCAGAAGTGGAGGGTTTGTCCATATTGTTCTGTTAGCAGTGGGCTCTATGAAGTGTTGTGTGGTCAGAAAAATACATTTTCTTTCTCCCATAGCAAATTACAGGATTTGAGAGTCAGCTTTCACTTCTCACTTTTAATGATTTAAATTAAAATTCATGGCCAAACGGGACTAGAATTTCTAAAAATGGATGGAAATCCTTTGCTGATGAGATCTTTAAATCTCTGTCCTGAGAGTATGAAAATCCATATGACAGACAGCTGTTCAAATCTTCTTCTGTTTAGAGACAGGTCTGGGAAAACAGAAGGGGCTTCTGATCTGTTTGTTTTTTGATTAGGTAAAATATAGGCATTTTGAAACAATAGTTGGTTCTGTATGTGGAGCATTTTAAAGAAACTTTGTTTATAATAAGATCTTGGTTCCTGTCTAAAATACAGAACAAATATCTTCAGTCTTTTCTGAGTTAAATTTACACATGTTTATGATTCCTAGACTGTTCTTCTGTTTTTCCCTGGAAAGTGCCAAGTGTTTAGGCACAATATAGTTATTACTTTCTATAAAAGTAATAACTTCACAGTGTTTGTTTTTGAGCATTTCTATACCTGTGCTTTAACAGCTATTTAAATAAGAAAAAGGAATCTTTAACAACATCCTAGAAAGATCAACTTAGTATAATGTAGGACAAGTGGAAAGAAAATAACCAAAATTTATGCTTCCTACAAAGTATTGCCCCTGAGGCAACCTCTGTTTCCTCAGCGTCCTTTCCTCGAATGCAAACTTTTCATCAACAGATCTGGATTATTGCAAAGCAAGGGTGACAGGAGGGCATTCCAAGAACAAATGTAACCGACTACAGAGTGGAGAGGTAACAGCTTACTTCTCACTGGGAAAGTACAACTTGAGTGAGTCTACATAGACATGCCATTCTCTGAAATGAGAAATTGGAAGCATTTGACTATACAGAGAAATAAAGTAGGAGCTTTCAAGTTATCACTTTCTAGTATACTGGCTCTGAAACATATCAGTAGGTGCAATTTGGAAAGAAGCTATATTAATCAGAAACAAAAGATAAAAAAGAAAGATATTCTGTTCTTCCTACTTATTTTATAGCCAGTTCTTTTGCAGACTATTTTTAGTGTAATCCCTATTCTTTCATTATTGTTTATTTTTAGCTGTAAAACAGCAAGTTTTCCATTCCTTAACTGATGTATTCATTTAATCTCTACCCTCCACTGTGTGCACTAAGCAAACTACAGTTGTAATGAAAGCTCATGAATCAAATGCAAAATGAAGTTCATCTTCATGTAATATGTTAGCTTACAGTGACATGCCAGCAGTTGTTAATACTTGTCTACTTGGCTCATGTTGAGGGGTTCACCTTTCTAGAAGTTTAATTTTAGCAATGTCTGAACTTCATTAAATGAGAGTATGTGCTGAACATGAAAAGAAATATTATTTAACTCAGTGAGGGACATTTTCTGAGCAGTAATTTCTTTTCCACAGGCGTTAGGCTTTTCTGGTATATTTGAAGTAGTGGGGAAACAATACCACTTGGGCATCCTGGATATGCTAATGATAGGATATTATCTTGATTTTTAGGCTCCTTTGAAGAAGATAGCTGGTGCTTCTAAGAACTCTCCCATCTGTTAAACAATTACAAAAATATGAAAACAAGATTGTAAAAAACTTCTATGTAGAAGAATTAAGAATATACACAGCAAAGAAAATAGACAGCAAAGGGAGATATAGGATCCATTCATGTGGTTTAAATACCAGTAGACAATGTATGGAAAGCCCTGATGGGGATATCACAGGACATTTTTCGAAGAAAGAAGGATCTTCAAAGAGGTGGAAACATGTTAAACACAAGAGTGGAAGAGAAACTATTGTCCAATAGTGAAAAGTAGATACAGCTGTAAGTCTAGGTGATGAAAATAACAAAGCCACAAAGCAAAATTTCTAGGGATTCCAGATCAAAACTTCAATCTATTCTGGTATTCTGGCTTTCATCTTAGATTTCCCAACCCCCCACCCCCCCCACCATCAGGTTGCCTTTTTTTTTGTGCAAAGTCAAAGAAAGCAGTTGAGAATAACAAATTTCTGAACTAGTTAATTGATATACAAATAAAGCATGGGTGTCTACTTTGGGAAGCACTTTGAGTGATTTTACTCCAAGAATCTATTTATGGCCTGTATTATTGTCCTATATAAAGAATCTAAAGGAAAACATGTGTAGATGTCAAGAACCTATCTGATGAGGTCATACTAATAGTTACAATTGTGTAAACAATTGATTTGGACATATGGTCAAGTAGGTGTATCCTTCTGTTTTGTCTTAGACTCAGAATAGGTCTAGCCGAAACACAGGAAAATTTTAACGTAATTGACCAAATGAGTCAGCTTAAACAGTCAGAACTTCATTAATGAATTGCAACCAAATATTTGTATGCATAAGATTATTGAAGCAGTAGTTTTTCTAAGAAAATTAAATTTTAATACAAGCTTGTGTGTGTGTGTGTGTGTGTGTGTGTGTGTGTGTGTGTGTGTGTGTGCATGTGTGGTTGAGGAGATTGGTAGTGGTTCTTGACGATACTAAAAATAATAAACAACTAAATGAATACCCATCCGTCTTCAAGAACAAGAAGAAAGCATATCCAGGGAGGAAAATTTTGCTCAGCCTCAACTTGATCTCCAGGAAGATTATGTCCTCATTGAAAACATGTCCAAACACATTAAGAACCAGAAAGTGATTTGCAACATTCAGTATGGTCAAACTCATCACCTGATGAGAGGAGACAACAGGTTTGGGTTTTAAGAGAAAATGGCTGAATCTTGTCTACCTTCAAGGCCTTTGACGTGGATACTTTGGTTAAAATGGTGAAATAGATGAATTGCAAATGGGTGGACTTTGTATTTTGTTCAACATTTTTATTAGTTATTAGTATCTTGAGTGACAGGAGGAAGTGCACTCTCAGTAAGTTGTGTCAACATCATGTCAACATCAAACTGGAGGGAAGTGGTCAATATGCAGCTCAACAGACTAGAGAAATAGGACAATGAATTACATAAAGTCCAAAAAAGAAATGCAAATTCCTGCACCTGGAGACAAATCACCACAAGCACAAGTACTTGCTGGGGCTGACTGACTGGCAAGCAGTTCCAGAAAAGACTCTGGGGTCCTGGTGGACAACAATGAGCAACCGGAGTACAAAAGTGGCGAAGAAGGCCATTCTGGATTGCATTACACAAGAGTGAAGTCTGCACTCTTTTCCTCTTTTCAATATGTTTGTAAGACTGTACCTTGAATGTTGTGCCCATCTTGATAGACAGCAGTAGAAGAGCAACAGTGATGAACTGGACTGAGTCCACCTGAAGTCTTTCAAGATGAAGCCAGATTCTTCTTAGATATTTGTGGCAAATATGCCCAAGACAATAATCACAAATTGTAAAGAGAAATTCTAACTAGGTTTAGGAGGAAAATGACTGTGAGGTGGTCATGGAACCCCACAGGGATTGTGAGTTCTTCATCCTTGAAGATATAAGGATACCTACTCACAACTTGACAGGGCAATCACAGTCTAATTTACCTTGCTGCTAGGAAGGCGCCAAACTGCACAACCACCAGAGCTAGATTAAAGATATAGGTTTATTTATTTAGTTAGTGATCTGCATAAATGTGGATAGTTAGATGATCCAGCTTATATAAAATAAACTTTTCTTGCATGTTTGACAACCTTCTGAGAGTACTACCACAACATTGTTGTATCCCTTTACTTTCTCAGTTGAAATTATAATTTGTTCTATTTTATCTATTTCCAAAGTAATAGGAAGGAATAGGCTAGTCTTTTTCTCTTTTCTTTTCTTTTCTTTTCTTTTCTTTTCTTTTCTTTTCTTTTCTTTTCTTTTCTTTTCTTTTCTTTTCTTTTCTTTTCTTTTCTTTTCTTT